>JBBDGP010000929.1:4470000-4742500 GCA_037952835.1 Lithobates septentrionalis | reverse complement strand
GGGGGGAGGAGGGAGAGGAGGGATGGGGGAGGAGGGAGGGAGAGGAGGGAGGGGGGAGGAGGGAGGGAGAGGGGGGAGGAGCGAGAGGAGAGAGGGGGGAGGAGGGAGAGGAGGGAGGGGGGAGGAGGGAGGAGGGAGGGAGAGTATTGAGCATAAATATGAACTGAAGCACACAGCTACAAATACATCCCAATTCACTTGCCCAAACTGGATTAGCCTAATTAACTACAATTTTTTTTTTAGAAGAATAAAACACGAAACAGCAACTTAAATCAAACAATACCTGCAAATTGACCAGTGTTCCAAATTTACTGAAATGCTCATTAAGTCTGCTAATGTTGTTCAGCTCTGAAGGAATTCTCCTCAACTCCAGCTTGGTATTCTCACTAGGAAATGGAGCCTTTTTTGGAAAGTTGGGAGGGTTTCCTCTATTGAAGTTTTGTCTATAGAAACAATTTAAATTACATCTTTTATATTTTTGATTGAATGTCACAAAATACAAGTACAAGACATGTCCACACTGGCAAGTCAAGCTACACCATGATTAAAAGCAATACATTTGTAACATTTGAGCTATTATACTTTTCTGTTTTATACATTTATTGGAGAAGAAATACATTATGACACTTACTAAGACATTACAATGTCATGGTAAAGAATGTTTGCAAGCTTTTAAAAAAATTGTTGTATTATAAAGGAGATATGCAGGAGGATCGTTTCCAAAAGACATCTATCATGAGCTTGACCGTATTCCTCACCTAAGTGGGGCAGCCATGGAAGATGTGAAGGAGTGAACCATCACACTTAAAGTGGAACTTTAGTCAGAAAATTAAGTTCTGACAGATTGTTTTCTGCTGGCCCCTTTGGCATATATGGCTACATAAAACATAAAAATTAAGTACCTATACTGTTTAAAATACAGTACTTCATTCTCTCATCCTGCTCTGCACAGTCTCAGTTGTCTTCTATTCTCAAAACTGTGCCGAAAATCAGAACAGAGAGTGAGTCACTACAATGCAATGCTGACAGCATAGCGATGTGCTGCTAGGGAGGTGAAAGAAGCAACAGAAAAAAAAAAGCTGGTCATAGATGGATTTTTTTTTCCCCATCCACACATTCAAGGTGATTGAAGGAATCCCCATCGCTGCTCTATTGTACCCTTTAAGTATGATGCCTTAAAGTTCGAATTTAAGGCATTTCATGCACACAGAGGGAAACTGGACAAGTCCGATTCAGTTTCAGGGCGATCCTTCAGCATAATGTAAGAAGTTTATAGTTCCCCTTGGTATCTGCAGGCGATAGAGGACTTGTAGACAGCGTATGATACATTCTTTTTGTGGTGATGAAACTGAGGCCTGTTAGCCTTCATCCCCTTATTAATGAAGGGAGCTCAAAAAGAGATCAATTAGGACGAGAGGAGAGGATGGAGAAATGGAATCAGATGAGTGTTCAATTTAAACAAACGTCTTTTACATATGTGATAGGGTACATTTGTATGCAGATGTATTCTAGGGAATGCAAATAAAGCCGACCATAGATGGTGAGATTTTCTTTCCTGCAACCAAGGGTTCCGCCGGGAGAGCATAGTGAATATTGCTAGCAGTTATAGCCGCTGGCAAAATTCACATGAAAAAGTTTACATGCTGGTTGTACCAGCCTGACCATAGATGGTCTGAATCTCAACTGGTCCCTGCTGAACTGGTCGAGATTTGAACCATCTATGGCCGACTTAAGAATTTGGTTATTCTCTTCACAGAAAGTCTGGCCCTGTGTTCCTATTTCCAAACTCTTTAGAAGTGTGTTCTGCTTGAAGAAGTGGATTATCCTAGTAAAGCCCTTCTGGGACAGAGTGAGAACTGAAGGGTAAAATTGGTGGCGAGAAGTCAATTCTCAAGCTTCAGTGCTGAGGCAGTAGGAATATCCCCATAATGCATTTTGTATATTTAAGATATAAATATCACTCTATAACATGCAACACTATCAGTAATTCTCACAGTAGATAATTTATTAATGAAACATACTTGTCAAACCAAGGTTTTTTTACAGGTATTGCAGCTTCTACAGGTGGGAGATTCCTTTTCCTGGATTCAGATTCAACAACAATCCTTACATTACCATTGGCAGGTTTTTCTGTGGTAAAAAAAAAAAAAAAAAAAAATTAAATCACACAATTTTTATCGGCATAAATCAACAGGTCATTTAACCTATAAAATTGAATTTCTTAAAACTTAACACTCAAAAAAATTTGACAATCATTATCTATAATATAAATAGCTTGAATTAGTATAGCCTCGCTCGAATGCTAATGAGATGGGTCCGGGTCCAACCAATCGGTAAAAATGCCAGGCAACAATAGCAATCTGCTTAAAAAATCCAACCAAATGATTCCTTTTCGGAGATCAGTCAGATATAGGGTATCTGCAAGGTCACGCAGTACCCATTGAGAAATAACTGTCTGGCCATGAGACTATTCCAAGTCTACGATCTGAGCTGAAAAGGAGCTTATACTTCACTGCCAAAAGTGATATACAAACCGTTCCTAAAATTACTAATCAATAAAAGGTCACACAAATAAATAGGGCATATGTCAATATGGGAGTTCCTTGTCTCAGGTGCCGGAGTGCGGGCCCGTAGCATTTTGTGGGATGACACTTTCTGGGCTCCATCAAAACCGCAGCCTAAGGCAAGCGAGTGTAACCTTTTATTTCTTAATAAAAAGCTCAAGCATTTTTTCACTATTGTTGGCCTCTTTTTCCATGCATATGGGATTTTCTTTTTGATGTATCCATCTGTGATCCAGATTGGTATATGAAGACAGCAGTCCAGAGTGGATTATGCAAAAGCGCTTTCAGACCTTCCAGTAATCTTGGGGGTTGACTGTGACGATGAGCTGCTCTCCGATGGGATTAATCACTCTGCGTTTTGATTTGCACTTGATGAGCACAACGGCGGCAGGAACATTTATATTTCCTCTTGTGTGTCTAATCATGGACTTTGCTTTTATGCTTTTATGGACTAAATTTATGGTAAATGTTTTGTATATTTTCTGGTATGGTATTCACAAGATTATATTTGCACAGGTTTAAATAAACACTACTTTGCTATTGATTTGATTTTGCATGTTTAATATTTATAAAAAGGTAGCTATCGATTTATCTTTGATTTTTTTATGCTTATTTGGGTGTAGCATGTTCATTTTTTACATATTACAAAGAACACCTTTTACAGAAATTTTTATAAATCAATTGCAATACAAATGTATACAGTGCACTAGTAGTACCTTAACAATTTGAGTACCAGCCTGTAAAAGCTCTACATTACCAGGCCATTTTCAGTTTCCAGTACTGCGATACTTTGGACAATTACTCCATCATGCAACACTGTACCCAAATTAATTTTATATAATTTGTGTTAGACAATAGAGCTGTCATTTGGTGGTATTTTATAACCACTGTTTCATATTGAAAAAAAAAGACCATAAAAAAATTGTAGAGTAGACACCCCAAAGATCACTTTTTTTTGCCAATTTTTTAGGAAATTAAAAAACATGCTTGTATTGAGTGGGTTAAAACATGAAGTTTGGTAATGATGCATGTGTTCCATTGTGGAGTCACTCATAAGCTAGTGATAGGACTAAAAATACCAGGGTGCCTAGGCGGAGCCTGTAGCTTACGCACGTACTTGCAAACGTGCACCGACTAAACTCGTTTTTAACGCATACTTTTAGACAGGTTAATTTGGTTGTCCGTGGGCTGGTCAGTAAGTGAGCTTGGAGTTTTCACTTGATTTATCCTCTGCCTTTTTTTCTAACATATGTTGCCTTCCAATGCTGCTTGCTGCAATGGCCAGTTATAGGTGGGGGCAGTGGCTTTCTTTTTTGTATGAAGTTTGGTAATGATGAGCTAGATGCAGTGCATACAGTTCATATACAGAGGGGGGATAAAGAGGTTAATGTACAGTTCACATGCAGTGGGAGAATGGAAATGAAGAGATAATGTACAGATAAGCAGTATAAGGGAGGTGCAGGGTTAATATACATGTCAGTGAGACACAGTGTGCCGAAGGTACAGAGTGGCCTTGGTTCACCGGCATTAACAAGCGAAAGGGCTGCCCAATGGTGCTCCATGCAGTGCTGCTTAACTGGGTAAATAACCCCCCACCAACAAAAGGTATTTTTAAATATGCAGCAGTTCAAAAGTAGTTAGAGACTATCCAGAAAAAAAAAAAGTAGGGTGGACTGGTAAGTATTGGTTTTCTTTCACAGGTAGTTTTTAAAAGACACATTCAAATAAACTAAGAATTTAAAAAACTAAAAAAATAAATAAATAAAAGTTTGTACCCCTAGGTGGTAAATCCATGTCTCCTGAGGTTAGGCCTATTAAATTAGGTCTTTGTGCATGTACACGATGCCTGTACACAGGTCGAGAAGTATTTGTCATGCTTGGGGCTTCTGGATTATAAACATCAGCTTCATATGTTTCTGGGAACAAAGGTATCGGTGCTCCTGAAAATGCAGATAAAATAAAATAAAATAAAAAGGTACAAATTATAAAAGACCTAGTCATGCATAAATCCTATACATCAAAACACAGGGCCACTAAAGTAAGCACACTTGTTTTTTGCTTACAAATCTACTGAAATGTTCAATTGTTAAGGGAGCAAACTGAAATCTTAAAAGATACACAGCACACATACCTGAGAAGAGAGGTGGTGGGACCACAGGGGGAGGTGGGTGGTGAATGGCAGTAGTCACAACAGTAGGAACTGAGCTGGTGGCAGAGTTTGGGGGAGCGTCCATGCCAGCAGGTTGCAATGGCGGAAGAGGAGGTGGTGGGCCTATCAAAAGCAAAGAGAAAAAAAAAATCATCAAAACGGAAAACCAGTATATGCATGGGAAAAATCTTTGTATGGACCCTGAAAACGTGGAAAGTAACAGGTTCCCACTTCTTTGCCCTCACACCCAAAAAGGTATTCCCCTACAAGTTCCTTGACAGTCTGTATTGTAGCTTACTTGCAAACCAACCTTCTTCCTGACTCTCCATGAGTGCCCCAGGCTGGAAACTGAACATTGAGGTAACGTGCACTGCATAGTTGGTGAAAGGGAAGGTGGTCACATGCGCCACATGTGAAGTACTAGGAGTTTCCAAGGGTTTGGGATAGGGGTGGCAGGACATGTATTACTATAAGAAGGCAGCTGTGAGGAGGACCTACTACTTTGTGGTGAAAGGAAAGATTTCCTTTTATTAGAATGCCTTTTTTTAAGAACAAATATAATAGTTACAACATGTAGCAAATATCTACACAAAGCATTACCTGACACTGGTGGAAGGCTGGGTGGCAGAGGACCCGGTGGAGGAACTGGAGGTCGCAAATTCACAGGAGGAGGAGGAGGAGGAGGAGTAAGAAGTGTGGGTGGGGGTGGAAGTCCTGGTGGAGGTGGTCCATCTACAACAGTTGGCTGTGCTGGGAATGGCAGTATTCCAGGTAGGTTGACATCTTCAACAACCACAGGATCACTACCATGATCAAATGGACACATATCCCCTCTCATACAAAATCCTTTTTCTGAAAATAGAAGTATATTTAATAATGAACATCCTTTCCGCTCCATAAAAATGAATAGGAAAAAGATACTGACTTATCTTAACTACAATTATGCACAATGTCTATGTGTAATGTATGTAGGGAACTTTCAGACAAATAGAGAGAAAAATAGATGGATTCTGAAGCTAGCAATGTGGCTCTATTATGAACCCAATATCCCTGATGTACATATATGTTCCCTACATAAAACCATTTACACTCATTCCTTCTTGTTTTTATAATGAACATGTTTTAGCTAGTTAAGGTTTAGGAAATTACAAACACACGCACTCACACACGCACTACACACATTGCAGTAATGAACATTATGAGTACTGGTACACAGCAGTACTGCACAAAACAGCCCATTCACAGCAGGGAGAATGCAATATCGTTGGCAAAATGTACATGCTAGTATGCATAGTGCACGTTTTGCAGTGAGCTCTTACAACGCATCGCAGGGCTTGAATTTCATTAATTCAACTCCATGCACCTCATTGTGTAGCTGTGAGTTTGAAAGTGGTGCATTGTGCTAAAAAGTATGCTTGTATAAATTTTATTGAAACGTACACAGGGCACTGTGGTTTGGGCATTACTGCAATGCATAGGTGTGAAGCCAACTGCCTGGCTTTTAGCGCAAGCTGATCTACAGTTTTGTGTACCGTCGATTTTAAGTTTAGCACATTTTAAAAACGTACAAATAGTTGCCATTTATTAACTCCATTATATTTTTTAGATTTAGAAGGCATTTATGTTGTTTGTGTATGCCAATGATGATTTAGTGTATTTATGAGGGAAAATATTGTTCCAATAAACATTTGCTCAATTATCAGGAGATGTACAAAATCAACAGCACCATTTTATTATTCTACGTGTCCTGTGACTTAAAAAAAAAAAAAAAACTTATCGTTTGAAGGGTGTTTTACAAACTTTTAAAGCTGTAAGTAAAAAAGTGAACCATGACAGAAACATGAAAAATACTACAAGTGGTCTGGCCATCTGAGGTTAAAAGTGGATCTGACAGCTGAAAATTTATTGCAGAATCATGGACCCAAAATAAGCATGCAGCTATTGAGGTCACAGGAAAAGTGCACACTTTTGATCTGATAACTTTTGCCAGATTAGTAACTCACAAGGTAGTGAAGCCACTGGATTATTATCAAGCAAATGGCATTTTCAAAAGGACAACTCAGTAGTAGTGAGCCTGTAGTAGGCATTTTATCAGGTGGTTTCCATTAATGCCCAACTGAAGCCACAGAAATAGATATAAAGTCAGATGTCGTATTAACAGCCTCTATTTTCCTACTCTTACCTCCACTTTCCTGTAACAGAAGCTGTGCAGAGTGTAAAAATGATGGTGCAATTTAACATGCATTACTGTTAGATTGAGTTCACTCTGTAACGTAAACTGGCCTGTCCACACCAGCCCCTTCACTGCAATGTAAGTCTGTGTAAAGACACTTGTGCTGAGGGTTGTGGATGTTAATCAACCAGCACATAGTATAGCAAAGGTTGTATGCAGAATTTTCACAGTAAGAATAAAATTGGTTTTTTTGGGGGGTTTTTTTGTTTGTTTTTTAAGGAATTTCCTGCAAAACCAAATCACAAATCAGAACATTAAAGGGTACAGGAGCAAAGAATGTTTGAAACCTCAACTGGGCTTTAAAGCCAATTTCCGGGAATTCATCTCCTTTGTAATAAATGAAGGCACGCTATGGGTTAAGTCCAGTGTGGTGCATGACATCTGTGCTTATATCTCTATTTTTTATCTGACCGCTTTATAACATTCCTTGAAGACAGCTATTACTGTAGTTCGGGGAGAGCGGCACTGATCCTTCAGATCTATGCATCTTAAACAGGAGAGTCACTGCAGCTGCTAGGCCCGCCCCCTTCCCTCCTCCTGCCCTATCACAGAAGCTTTTGTATTATGTGAACACATTCATAAAATACAAAGGCTTCTCTGAATAAGTAGCAGAGGGGAGGGGGTGGGCATAGCTGCTGTGTACCTTTCCCCCCCTCTCATTGCCCCAGTGTCTGGAGTGTAATTCCAGGCAGAGCAATAAACCTGTCCGATATAAATAATAAAGATAAGCCTAGGAGATGGCTTGCAGCTCCTTGGACTTAACTCGCAGTGCGCTTTCACTCTTGGCAAAATGGCTGGATTCCTAGAAGTCAGATTTTAAATGTGTAAGCAACAGTTGTAAAACAAAAAATAGACACAGTAATGGAAAATGAAACTCATATCTCAATATGTATAGCTTGACACATACTACAAAGACTGAAAACATACCATCATAGTCTCTACAGCGCTTTTTGGGAATGGGAGGTCTTCCATAACTACTGTGGTCCACTTGGTCTTCATGGAATTCTGGCCAGTTTTCAGCTGTGCTGTTCCCATGATGTGATGGTGCAACAACTGTGATCGTGCTACTAAGTGTTGGCACAGGGTAATGAGCTGACCCAATGTGGGGAATGGAGGAGCCCGCCTGATAGTTACTGTCTGATGCTTCTGTTCGATCAAGCTCATATTTTGGTTTTCCTGAATCTTTATCTGTGGAATAATCATTTTGAAAGTATTAGGAACAACTGGCAAAAGCATATTTGTTATTAAAACTAAAAACAGATATATTCAAACAAGTTTATTAAAGCGGCGTTCCACCCAAAAGTGGAACTTCCCCCGCCTTTTCGTCTCCCCCCTACAATGTCACATTTGGCACCTCTCGGGGGGGGGGGGGGGGGGGGGGGGGACCTGTTTTTTTAACAGGTCCCACTTCCGGGAGACATTGCAATGGTGCGGTCTCTCGAAATTCTGCCGCCCCCCCTCCCCCCCGGCCAATTAGTAAGCACATCGCACAATAGGGAACCGGCTGACATTGCGGGCTCCTTAGACAGGTAAGTGTCCATTTATTAAAAGTCAGCAGCTGCCGTATTTGTAGCTACTGACTTACAATTTTTCGTGCGAGGGGCGGACCTCCGATTTAACATCCACACAAAACCAGTTGTAGTTTCCTTGAATTCAAAACTGCTGAGGGAACTAGGGGCTAGTTCAGAGCCTGCAGAGGAGAACAAGCTGGTGCCTGCTCTGCACTGCCAGTGCCTTCCATTTTTGCAACGCAAGACAGTGTTGACCTTTTTTTTTTTCTTTGAATTTTTTTTGCTATATTACAAAGTGGCATTTAACACTTTTCTATGTCCCGCAGGTGAGCTGTGAAGCGATGACTGACAAACTTCAGGATTGTTCCACTGCAGTGGGGAAAAATGCAGACATGTTGAAATTTTCCACACCTCTGATTCCTTGTATTGTTTTACAGAGTGCCCTTGCGGAGTCCAGTGTTTTTCTTAGTGCCAAAAAAGTGTGTGCACAGACTTGTATAAGGCACAATACTTTCTAAACAAGCACAAATACCATTTGTCACTCAGGCAACATAAGCCAGTCTGCAAAACTTGGGCACACAGGCTAAATTTGCCATCTGTAGTCACTTCACTCTGAATCAATAAACCAAAGATTACTGTTGCTATCCCTCAAATGACAATTTTTATGAAAAATGCCTTTTACCACTTGCTGACTGTTGGGCGTCCATGGACGTCCTGGGCTTTGTGGGGGTATATCTGAATGATGCCTGAAGCTACAGACATCATTCAGATATCTGCGTTTTCAGCCGGCGAATTTCCTATACCATAAGAACGATCATAGTGGCTGGTCAGCCGCTAGATTGTTCTTACGGGCGGCGAGTGGGGACGTCCCCCCCCCCTCCCACCGCCCTCCAGTGCTTCTACCGACTCACCTCTGCAATCGGTGAGTTGGAGAACGGATCCACCGGACCCAGATGTCCACCTGAGAGAGTTCCATCTCTATGATCGTCAGAGGCCGGGCACAATGTTATGACGTCACGCCCGGCCTCTGCATTAAAAATAAAAATGTTTTTAAAGTGCCCCTGTCCCCGTGTGCTCGCACGCAGAAGCGAACGCATACGCAAGTCCTGCCCACATATGAAAACGGTGTTGAAACCACACATGTGAGGTGTCTCCGCGATCGTTAAAGCGAGAGCAATAATTCTAGCCCTAGACCTCCTCTGTAACTCAAAACATGTAACCAGTAAAAAAAAAAAATTAAAGCGTCGCCTATGGGGATTTCGAAGTACAGAAGTTTGGCGCCATTCCACGAGCGTGTGCAATTTTGAAGCGTGACATGTTAGGTATCTATTTGCTCGGCGCAACTTCATCTTTCACATTATGCAAAAAAATTGATCTAACTTTACTGTTTTTTTTCTTTTTTAAAGCATGAAACTGTTTTTTCCCCAAAAAAACGCATTTGAAAAATTGCTGTGCAAATACCGCGCGAGATAAAAATTTGCAACGACCGCCATTGTATTCTCTAGGGTCTCTGCTAAAAAAAACAAATGCTTGGGGGTTCTACGTAATTTTATAGATGATGAAAATGATGATTTTTACATGTAGGAGAGTAATGTCAGAATTGGCCTGGTGGGCAAGTGGTTAAATGCTAGTTTTTAAATCCATGCATGCTAAGCATTGTAGTCAACATTCTCCACTACCTAAAGAGTAACTTCACTCAAAGCATTCCCACCAACACTGGTTTTCTTTTTTTTTTTTTCTCTCTCTTTTCCCTTCTTACCAGGGTTGCCCTCAATGCACATACTCACTAAGGACGAGCTCCGACGTGTTCGCACACTCCACGTGCAGAGCCCGCCAGGAAGTCGGCACGGCGCTACGCTAATCACAGGCAGTGAGACATTTCCCGATCTCTGCAGCCGCACATCGGGAAAATGTGTCACTGCCTGCGATTAGCGCAGCGCCGTGCCGACTTCCTGGCAGGCTCTGCACGTGGAGTGTGCAAACACGCTGGAGCTCATCCTTAATACTAATATGTCCAATTGATCCAGTGTTGAACTTCCATGATCACAGTGCATGGAGCAGCACAGCCTTTGCAAGGAAAACATCCTAGCCGACACCCATTTCAACTGAGAACACGCACGACACTATAGGTAGAGGGCATGGCGAGGATTTCTTTTTTTCCAAAAGCAGTGCCATCCCAGTGAAAATCTCTGAATTGTGAGGAAGTTATGTAGTTAACAAGGCGGGTTGCACTCACAGAATTAGGAACTAAAAAAGGTACAGTTGTGCTTTAACCGCTTGCCGACCGCCGTATGTACTTATACGTCGGCAGAATGGCACGGCTGGGCAAATGGGCATACCTGTACGTCCCTTTGAATTTGCCGCCATGCCATCGTGTGCGCGCCGCCGGCGTTGTGCGCTCCCGCAGCGAGCGGGATTGCGGGCCCTATGGACTTGATCTCCACGGGGATACCCGCGATCGTCTCACGGAGAGGAAGAACGGGGAGATGCTAATGTAAACAAGCATCTCCCCATTCTGCCTAGTGACACTGTCACTGATCATAGCTCCCTGTGATTGGGAGCTATGATCTCCCCCCCCCCCCCAGTTAGAATCACTCCCTAGGACACACTTAGCCCCCTAGTGGTTAACCCCTTCACTTCCAGTGTCATTTTTACAGTAATCAGTGCAAATTATATAGCACTGATAGCTGTAAAAATGACAATGGTCCCAAAAATGTGTCAGAATTGTCTGATGTGTCTGCCATAATGTCGCAGTCGCGATAAAAAAAAAAAATAAATAAAAAAATCGTAGATCACCGACATTACTAGTAAAAAAGAAAAAAAAAAAAAAATTTTATAAAAATGCCATAAAACTATCCCCTATTTTGTAGGTATAGCTTTTGCGCAAACCAATCAATAAACGCTTATTGCAATTTTTTATTTTACCAAAAAAATGTAGAAGAATACGTATCGGCCAAAACTGAGGAAAAAAATGTTTTTTATATATTTTTTGGGGATATTTATTATAGCAAAAAGTAAAAAAAAAAGCGTTTTTTCAAAATTGTCACTATTTTTGTTTATAGCGCAAAAAATAAAAACAGCAGAGGTGATCAAATACCACCAAAAGAAAGCTCTATTTGTGGGAAAACAAGGACGTCAATTTTGTTTGGGAGCCACGTCGCACAACCGCGCAATTGACAGTTAAATCAACGCAGTGCCGAATCGCAAAAAGTGCTCTGGTCTTTGGGCAGCAAAATGGTCCGGGGCTGAAGTGGTTAAATAATAATTTTATTAAATGTATTATACCCTTGCAGTCAAGGTAAAGTTCAGGTTTGTATGTGGCAACAAATTGTGAAATAACCGTTTTAATTTAAAGGATAACTTAACTGAAGAATAAAAATGAAATATAGCTTAGCAGTCCTTAGATGTGGTGGTTGCAGTATGTTTTTGTTTTTTCAGACTAATGCCCCGTACGGAAAATATCCGATCGGATCGTGTTGTCGGAAATTCCGACCGTGTGTGGGCTCCATCGGACATTTTCCATCGGATTTTCCGACACACAAAGTTGGAGAGCAGGAGATAAAATTTTCCGACAACAAAATCCGTCGGAAATTCCGATCGTGTGTGCACAAATCCGACGGACAAAGTGCCACGCATGCTCAGAATAAATAAAGAGATGAAAGCTATTGGCCACTGCCCCGTTTATAGTCCCGACGTACGTGTTTTACGTCACCGCGTTTAGAACGATCGGATTTTCCGACAACTTTGTGCGACCGTGTGTAGACAAAACAAGTTTGAGCCAACATCCGTCGGAAAAAATCCTAGGATTTTGTTGTCGGAATGTCCGAACAAAGTCCGACCGTGTGTACGCCCTATAAGAATCCATTTAAAGAAAATACCTATTGACCTTGCCAAAAATGCAGTGTTCTCGTCACTTTCTGTGAGCTGAACTGAGAACAAAAACCGATGTTATATTTCTTCTGTACAGTGCTCACTTCCCCTACCCCCATGTAATGGAGACAACTAAGGGATTTGTTATTTGCTGGATTTACCAGGTGCAAATAAGAACAAAAAAAGCATTAACACAGGCACCACATCTGAAAACTGGCAAGTGCAAAAATATGAAGTTTTTGGTTTAGATCTGTTTTAAAGTTGGTGAGATCCCCAATATATTACTGTACTGAAGTTCAGAAGCAGTGCAAGCACTCAATTATTCAAAAATTGTGTGTTAAAAAAGTCGGAAAACAGCGCCTGGTACTAGAAGCACTGCCTACATTCTTTAAAAAAAAATGTAATCCACGAAAAAATATTCTGTTGAGTATTGAACAATAAGTGTCTGAAGTTGATGTTCTAGGTTATAAAGTGCCAACCTCTGCTCCTAGTCCTACTCCTTGTTCTGCTGCGGCTTCTATCTCTTTCACGTGGTCGTTCTTTACTCCAGCTGCGACTTCGGCTGTAGCTGCGACTTCTGCCTCTTCTTCTATTGTACCGATCCCTGTACGAGTCTCGACGAGGCATATTCCGATCATACTCCCTTTTGCGAGAACGGTCATCTTTTTTGCGGTCATCTCTACTCCTAAATGTAAAATTACAAATACATGTATTTTGTTTCTGCCAAACTCCAAAGTAATGCAACACAAAATCAACCCTGTAAATCAACAACTACGTAAAAAAAAAAAAAAAAAAAAACACCAAAAATAAATTCACAGGTAAACCTGTACACAAAGATTTAGTGCACATGTTGATATTACCCAAGAACTTTTCACACAGAAATGCCGATTCAGCTGGAGCTCAAGTCTTTCCTTAGGCTTCATACACACGGGACATTGTTTAACCTCTCCTGAATGATTTACCTTGACAGCTAGAATACGATGTTTAACCACTTCAATACCAGGCACTTAGACACCTTCCTGCACAGCCCAATTTTCACCTTTCAGCGCTGTTGCAATTTGAATGACAATTGCGTGGTGATGCTACACTGTACCCAAACAAATTTTTTATCATTTTGTTCCCACAAATAGAGCTTTCTTTTGGTGGTATTTGATCACCTCTGCGGTTTTTATTTTTTGCGCAACAAATAAAAAAAGACCGAAAATTTCGAAAAACAACAAGTTTTTCTTTGTTTCTGTTAAATTTTTTTGTAAATAAGTACGCTTTCTCCTTCAATAATGGGCACTGATATGGCTGCACTGATGGGCACTGATGAGGTGGCACCAATGAGGTGGCACTGATGAGGTGGCACTAACGGGCACTGATGATGGGCACTGATAGGTGGCACTGGTATGCGGCACTGATGGGCACTGATAGGTGGCACTGATAGGCGGCACCGATGGGCACACATAGGCGGCACCGATGGGCACACATAGGCGGCACCGATGGGCACACATAGGCGGCACCGATGGGCACACATAGGCGGCACCGATGGGCACACATAGGCGGCACCGATGGGCACACATAGGCGGCACCGATGGGCACACATAGGCGGCACCGATGGGCACACATAGGCGGCACCGATGGGCACACATAGGCGGCACCGATGGGCACACATAGGCGGCACCGATGGGCACACATAGGCGGCACCGATGGGCACACATAGGCGGCACCGATGGGCACACATAGGCGGCACCGATGGGCACACATAGGCGGCACCGATGGGCACACATAGGCGGCATTGATTGGTATATATGGGTGGCACTGATGGGTACTGATGTGTGGCACTGATGTGTAGCACTGATAGGTGGGCAATGACAGGTGGCACCGATGGGCAATGACAGGTGGCACCGATGGGCAATGACAGGTGGCACCGATGGGCAATGACAGGTGGCACTGCTAAAGCATTGCTGGGCAGACCATTGACATAATAGTGCCAATCAGTGCCCATTTGTGGGCACTGATTGGCACAGATTGGGCACATGTGGATGGCCATGGGGTACATACCTGGCCATCCACGTTGCCCCTTCCCTGGTGGTCCTAGTGGCATCCCTGATGGTCCAGTGTGGTGATCTGAGGGGGGGCTGCGCTGATAAACAATCAGCGCAGACCCCCCCTGCCAGGAGAGCCGCCGATCGGCTCTCCTCTACTCGCGTCTGTCAGACGCGAGTGAGGAAGAGCCGATCAACGGCTCTTCCCATTGACAGCGTGATCAGCCGTGATTGGACATGGCTGATCACGTGGTAAAAGGCTCTTTACCAAGATCGGTGTAGCGGTGTGTCAGGCTGGGGGCGTGCTGCGGCATGTTATCCTGCTGGACATCATATGACGCCCAGTCAGGATAACAGAACCACTTCCCGGGCGTCAATCCGATATAGGGCGGGCGGGAAGTGGTTAAAAACGGTCGTTTAGCCGCGTTTACATGCCGCGTTTGTAAAAAAACAAAAACGCCTGTAAATGAAACGCTACTAAAAACGCGAGTTACCGCGTTTACAAGCCGTTACAGGCATTTGGCGTTTCAAATAGCCTCCGAACATCAGTCCTGAACGCATTTTTTTGCGTTCCAAAAAAGTGCTTCCAAACTCAACTGCCTAGAAACGACTATAAACAGCTCAGTGTAAATGTACTGATAACAAAGGAGAGTTCAGGGGCAGCTGAAAAAAAAATGCCCAACTGCTCCTAAACGGCCTTACCCTGCCCAAAACTAATTTTTAAAGAGCTACACTTTAACTCTTTCAAAAGCACACAGACTAAGTTTTTACCTTGTAGTTTTTGAACTCTGTATTTTGCTACCACCTAAACGAGATGATGTGGTGTCAACGTCTTGTTTTGGCTCTTGTCCTCCAGACCTAAAAGAGTTTTGAGTGGAGTTGCTCTCTCTGTCAGAATTACTTCGTCTTCGGTTGTTTTCTCTGCTCAGAAGTGACAGATACAAAGAAAAAAATTAAAAATAAAATCATTGGACAACATTTGCAAGGGGCTGAGCAGCAGCAATACCAATGTGAAATCAGGCTGACCCTTATGAATATACAGATTAAAGTAAAGGCAAAACATTTTTTTCAACTTCAATAGTAGGAATGGGCTCAGGCATGTTCGGGATCCCACCTGCTCGATCCCACTAGGAAGCTGACACTGTACACCACTAATCACATGCAGCGAGACATCACCCAATCTGTGCAGCTGCGGACCGGGAAATGTCTCACTGCCTGTGATTAACCATGTGCAGTGTCGGCTTCCTGGTAAGATCCCAAATGCACCAGAGCCCATCTCTTTTCAATAGTTTAAAGGGAGGGCTATAACACGACCGTTTTTTTTTTTGTCATGTGTGCTCCATTGGGGAGGTTTCCCTTTACTTCCTGTCCCAGCAAAAAACAGGAAGCAAAAGGAAATCCCTCAAAGTGATAGAATCTAGTGGACCACCAGTACTAGTGCTCCTGTTGAAAGATTTCCCCTCTATTCCTCTTCTGCTGATAATCCAAAGTTTGGAAATTTTTTTTACTTTCACTATGTCTTTTGTGGGACATTTGAAGGGGTTTTTGAGCAGTTTTATTTATTTATTTATTTTAAGAAGCTGGCAATGAATGATGTAATTTGCCAGCAATTTCAATATTTTTTTCCCCTTTGTAAAAATGTGTGGTCCCTTGAAAAAAATACATACCAGACCCTAAATTCAAGCATGCTGCCTAGCTGGCCTGGACAGGTGAGGAGAGACAAGCATGCACCTCCACCCCCCTCCTAAACAATACCAGGCCACAGGCCCTCAAAGGGAGCGCCCGGACAGGGAGTGACCGCCCCCACAGCAAGGCACTTCCCCACAACACTGGAAGTTCTATTACTAAGGAGACCTCCAGGTAGCACCCCCCACAAACACACACGTGATTGAGTAGCTCTACTCATTTCCCCCCCTCCCCCACCCAAAAAACAAAATAACAGGTGCAACCTAAAAAAAGAGACAACCAAAACATTACACATGTCCTTTATTAATAAAAGAAAAAGTCCAAAAAATATCCCCTGTTGTAAACCCATCAATCACGATGGCCGCTGCCAACTTAGTAAAAAAATAATAATAAAAAAAAAAAAAAACCTCCTAATTTCTCCTATATGGCAAGAACAGAAAGAACGAGGGCTACAGCACACATTTTCTTTAAACTACAAGCCAAGTTATTAGCTGGCAATCCAAGCCTACTGAAGCATGCTGCTTGCTGCTCAATACAAAAGTGCTAGTGCATGTAATGGAAAAGTGGGCCAAGATCTTGAGCGAATCACCTTGCACAAGTGAGAAGTAAATGCATTGACACAACAACAAAAACACAGATCAAGTAGCAATGAAGCTTAATTTTTTGAAAATTGGACAAGACACACAAGAAAGAAGTATCCACTGCCATTAAGATCAAGTTACCTGTTTTCTCTATGACGAGTAGTCGAAGGCTGGGGACTATGATTAGTTCTTCTGGAGCCTCTTCTCTCCCTTTCTTCATCTCTACTCTAAAAAGGAAATACAAAAAGGAAATTCTTACCAAAGATATTTATTTATTTTGACATACCGCAATTTTGATATACCCCCTCCTACCCCGAGCAAGCCTCATTTTGTAGCAAACAAGTAGGAGTGAATCATGAGACCCCGTTCACACAGGGACGACTTGTCAGGCGACCTAGTCGCCTGACAAGTCGCCTCCCGTTCTGTGCTATGGAACCGTTCTAAGGGGAGCGACGCAAGTCGCTCCGACTTAAAAAAAGGTTCCTGTACGACTTCGGGGGCGACTTACATAGACTTCTATACAGAAGTCGTTTTTCAAGTCGCCCGGGCAGTCGTGTGCAGGTCGCCTCGGTGAGGCGACCTGCAAGTCGTGTTGCCCCTGTGTGAATGGGGTCTTAGGAGTAAAGAGGAGGGACCCGTGTTCCTTAATGTACTCCATGAAGTGATTAAAAGAGAAGTGTGGCCAAACTCTTTTGGCCATAGGAGTGCACTTACTCTTGCACTCCAGAATCATCTGACCGTGGGCCAAAGCCAGCAGTCGGCAGACGTAACTGAGCTGCTCCAGCCTCTAGTTGTATGCCAAATAATGTCGGGATCCACCCAGATACCCAACTGGCAGATGGCTCAGCCTTTCAGCGCGCCACTGAGAGCCTGAGCCAGCCACTCCCGCCTCCTTCTGCCCAGCACTCCCATAAACTGGCCCAGGAGGGTGGTCAGAGGGGACCTGAGAACTAAGCGGTCATGTTCACAGGCTTAGAGCTGTTGGGGGACAACATGCTGACACTGTAGCCATAAAAAGGTGCGCAAGTGTGTTTTGCTGTTTACTGTTTTTGCAGAGTGGACCACCATTTTGGAATCTGGTGCAGCTCCCTTCAGGGACGCAGAAGGAATTGGACTCTTAGCACAAAGCTAGAATTGTAAGCACCAAGCAGGATCCCTGGTCACAAAGGGAAAAAGCCCTACTCACCGTGGGTTTGCCTAAAGTGTATAATGTGGAGAATAGGAGCTGTGACATTTTGCCTGCTATGTAAACATAACTTCATATATAATTAAGCCGTTTTCAACAGTATTTGGTTAAACAGACTGCTAGTGGAAAAAATAAAAAATAACTCTAAAAAGGAAAATTAAAGTATTACTAAACCCAGGACCCTGCATTCACTGTATCTGGTCTCCTTCAGTACATAGTAATGCAATTATTTTAGTAAATATAAACTGCTAAATACCTTTTCTCATCAGCAGTATATAGCAGTCTTGTCACTTCTATCAGTGTCTGTCAGAGCACTGGTTAAAGCTTGTAGGAAAAGTTTTCATTCTCCTCTGACTGTTCTATGAGGCTGTAGGACCCCTGACTTTCTGTCTGGGCAGTGCTGATTTTACTGTTGTGGGTTTAGTAACACTTTAAGCATTAAGGGTTAAAGACAACTCATAGGAATGTTGCAACTCAGGCAGGAGACAGTGATCCAAGCTAACTCGGCAGTTTAACAGTATTTGGCTAAACAGGCTGCTACTGATAGGATTGCACCAATAACCCCTTTTTAAGACCGAGTACTAGTACTGATACTTTTTTTTCAAGTACTCGCCAATACCGATACTTTTTTTTGAATGTCATGTGACAGTGGCACTAATATGCAGCACTGATGGGCACTGATGAGGCGTGGACTGTGTCAGTTTTTTTATTTTTTTATTATTTTTAGAATTTAGCCTTTGTAATAAATATTTAATTTTCTTTTTTATTTATTTATTTATTTCATCAGCCATGTTGGGAGGTGGCTTTGGTGAGATATCAGGGGTCTAAATAGACCCCTGACATCTCCCTTTTGAGACAGGGAAAGACACAGATTCCCCAGTCCCTTTGTACTGAAGATGAGTGAACAGGAGACAGAGGCTCCTGTTCATTCATAAACGAGCATCGTAAACAGAGTTTACGATGCTCAGTTACGAATGGACGGTCAGTGATCCTTCCTCCGCTCTCCATCCCGAGATATCTGGGAGGAGGGAGGACCGGAGGAGCACACAGAGTACCCGGGGGACAGTCGGGAGTGACCGGTGCAGCGGTGGGGGCAGTTACGAGCACCAATCTTCCTGTATAGCTTTCAATAAAGCTGCTGACAGCCGCGGGAGGGAGGGGAGGAGGAGGAGAAGCAGCTTTCAGCTGCTTTATTGAACTCTATACAGGGAGATTGGTGCTTGTAACTACCTCCACACCGATCATCTGTGAGGCTGACCACCCCCCACCGCTATGCTGAGGATGTCGGACTCAGCACAACATGTATCAGATAAAGCATCACGCAAATGCTCGGTACCAGCAACGGTGAAACCCTAGCTACTGATATAAATTCCATACAATGCTTTTATTGTCATGAAAACTGCCCATTAACAAAGAATGTGCCTATTTTAGAAACATAAAGAAAAATGTGAAATCTATAAATGAATACCTCTTCTCTTCTCACTTCTCTCTCCTGATGTTCCAATGCATCTTCTCTTACAGTGACTGTTGATGTAGGCTCAGGGGGTGGGAGGTAACTCTTGGTGTTCACAGCTTCAAATAATTTATCCACAAAGCCTTGGGTTTCTAAAATATATGTTAAAAAGTCAACAATTCGAACAAACACAAAAAGAGAAATGTTTCAGCTGAAAAGCATTTATGATTTATACTTTAGAAGGCCTGGGGACAAAAAAAAATGACTCAAAGTGAAAATGTAGCAGCAAAATTTAAAATATACAGATAAAACATTAGTGGGTTTCCTGATGCTTCGCGTGCTTATAACAAAAAATGATTAAGCCCTTTCACTGGAGCGCCTTGCTTGAGGTTGTCACCATGTTTCTCACAGAGAGCTTTGAAAACCTTGGACACCACAAACCTAAAAAGCATTTGGGCTCATAGTTACCAGCATCATAAGTTACCTTCAATTATATTATATTGTTTGACAAAGGAAGGGATTGTATAACCGAGTCATTGCAAACTGAGCAGATGATGGGCACAAGGATTTCACATTGTGTTGACTGTTTTTATTTAGCAAGTACTCACTGCACAGTAAAAATATTTTATTCAGGAAAAAAAATGTTTTTTTAAAAGGTTTCTTTCAACTATATTAAAGTGATATTAAAAGGCAAGTTTAAAAAACAAAAACACACAGAGCGGTTCCAATCCACCTCCTCTGGGGTGCCCCGCCAGTGCTCCTGGCCCCTCCCTCCTGCCAAATGCCCGCAGAGTAAACAGCTTGCTAAGGGGCACCCAAAAAGGCTTGCTCCTGAGCCACTGCTCTGCGTATCAATTCACACACAAAGCCCTGGCTCGACCCTGCCACCTCTCCTCATTGGCTTACTGGCTGTGATTGACAGCAGCAGGAGCCAATGGCTTCTGCTGCTGTCTCAGCCAATAAGGAGGGAGAGTCCCCTGTGCACGTTGTTGGTAAATATTGGGGGGGGGGCTGAAGGTAAAAAAAAACATTGAGCTTTTAGAACCACTTTAAGCTAAACAATAAAATAGTCCAAGTCTTCAGAAGTTCTAGGAGACGAAATAGGAATTCACGCACTGTTACCAAGTTAAAGCCGATCCACATAAACCATTACCTTCACTAATAAATGCTGCGGCAGTGAGAGTGCTGTATAAAGTGTATATAGACTCAGCTACATACAGTATACTTCGCTGTATTCAAGCAGCAGACAGGAACTTCGGGCTCCCAGAACAAAATGCATTTGGGCTGTGCGCTGCTCAGCCATTCACAGGGAAGTTATGTATTCAATCTATGAATAAAAAGCTACCTCAGGTTGAGGCAGACAATGGGATTGTATCAACCTTCCTCTCTACTAATTAGAGGAAGCTGTATATTCATTCATAGAACACAAAGATTCCGTGTGAATGGCTGAGCAGCGCTAAACACAACCCGATTTTGTTCCAGGAGCAGAACAGGAAGTTCCCATGGCACTGCTGGAACACAGTGCAGAATACGCTGCTTTCACACTGAGACGCTTTACAGGCGCTATAGCTACAAAGCGCCTCTCCTCTCACTCCAGTATGAAAGCCTGAGTGCTTCCACACTGGAGTGATGCGCTGGCAGGAAGCTAAAAAAAAGTCCTGCAAGCAGCATCTTTGAGGGGCTGTCAACTGAGGCCCTGCCCACTGAAATCAATGGGCAGTGCCGCTTTTAACCCTTTAGCGGGTTAAAAGCGCCTCGCTATTGGCCGAAAAGTGCTGCAAAAACGACGTTAAAGCGCTTTACCGCCGACGCCCGCCCCAGTGTGAAAGTGCTCTTAGGTAGTTGAAGCTACATACAGCTCTCAGCTGCTGCATCAGTTAGTGATGGTGATTGGACCAGCTTGGTCCAAAGGAATAATTTACACTTCACTAAAAGCTGGAGCTCAGCATGAATAGTATAAAATGAAAGGAATGCATGATGAATGAAGATAAGTACAGGGAGGAACCACAAAAGATTTGTATTCTATGCCATGTGTTTTGGGGCCACATAAATGGCAGACTTTTCTCATACAGAAAAAGTACCATGATCAGTCAACACAAAAGCTGTGCATGTGTTCTTAATGGGAAAAAAAAATAATAACTTTGAATAAAGAAAGGTACCTCTTTGAAGAAAAACATCAAGCTGATCAATGCACAGCGCCTTCAGTTCTCGATCATTTTTATCTTTTTTCACCAACGCAAGAACATATTTTGCAAGAGCCGATGGATCAGCATCACAACTGAAATCCAAAAACAAAGTAAACATAAAAATTACAACAAAGCTAATGGGAAAAATGTAAACATACAATAAAGACCAATTGCAATGAAAAACTTTTTTTTATAGCTTTTTATTTTAGCTTTGTAAATATGGTGGAAAGGTTAGATTTTGATTGCTATCCAATACTGGGGGAGATTTCCCTTTTTTTTTTTTTTTTTTTAACAAATTCTTTTTATTGTTATTTTATTTTCCCTTCACTTTCTGACCTGATCCTAGAGTCCTAAAGGAAGTAATGGGAAACTTCTCCAACCGGGTCAAAGACAGCAACAAAACTCATTCAAATATCCCAACTATGCAAAGCATAAAAAATAGTTTTGGGTAGAGATGCTTTGCTGGGAGAAAAACAAAACATAAGGGCACATTGCTGCTGTCTGTAGAGAGCCCTGTGTTGCTTACTGATGGGTTATAGGGTATCACTAGGTGATTGGGCACTGGTCACACCCTAGACATGAAGTTCAACCCCCTATATAACCCCTCCCCTTACTGGGGATACCTCAGTTTTGTAGCAATGCAATTAAAGTGTATTAGTAGAGGGGCGGGACCTCTGTCCTGTGATGTACATCAAAAGAAAAGGATTTTACAGGTAAGCGGTTATAAAAAATCCTATTTTCTTTCTCGTACATCACGGGACACAGAGCCTCAGTAATTACTGATGGGACGTCCCAGAGCAATGCTATTTGAGGGGAGGGGACCACACAAGTAGGGTATAATCAGACCTGAGGACCTTGTACTGATGCCTGCAGCACACTACACCCAAAGGCGATATCCTCATGCCTTCCCACATCCACATGATAAAATCTGGTGAATGTATGGACTGAAGACCAGGTTGCAGCCTTGCAGATTTGAGCCATAGAGGCCCAGTGATGCATCGCCCAAGAAGCACTAAATCGCCCTTGTGGAATGTGCCTTGATTTGAAAAGGTGGAATTTTCTGTTTCAAACCGTAAGCTTAAATAATCATTTGTCGAATCCATCTTGAAATGGTAGACTTTGACGCTGCCTGTCCTCTATTGGGACTTTCTGGCAGTACGAACAAAACATCCGTTTTGCAAATTTGAGCAGTTGCTTCCAGATAGTCCTTGACTGCCCTTACTACATCCAAAGAATGTAGTGACCTTTCTTCCGTAGAACAGGGATCCGGAAAAAAGAAAGGTAGAACAATATCCTGGTTTAGATGAAAATCTGAAATCACTTCCAGTAGAAAGCTAGGATGAGGGCGCAATACCACTCTATCCTTGTGTATGATCAAATAAGGCTCTTTACAGGAAAGAGCTGCTTTGATACTCTTCTAATGGAAGAAATGGCTACCAGAAAAAAATGAACTTTCTTGTCAACAAGACCAAGGGAATTTGACGTATTGGTTCAAAAGGCTGTTTCTGTAAAACTGACAGACCCAAATTCAAGTCCCAGTGGTTTAGGGGCCCCCTAACCGGAGGATTAAGACGCGTTACCCCCTGTATAAAACTTCGGACTAAAGAATGCGAAACAAGCGGCCGTTGAAATAATACTGACAAGGCCAAGACCTGGCCCTTGATGGTACTCAAGGCCAGCTTCATTTCTAATCCCATTTGTAGAAAGTCAAGAATTCTACTTATGACATATTTTCTGGGATGCCAAGCCCTGGATACATACTAGGAGATCTAAGCTTTCCAGACTCTTATGATAAATCATTCTGGAAGCTGGCTTTCTTGCATTGATTAAGATACAAATCACAGGAACTGAAAGCCCATGATTCTACAGAACGTGGGTTTCAATAGCCAGACCTTCAAATTTAGCGTTTGTAAGGCAGGATGGAACACTGGACCTTGGGATAGCAGGTCTGGACGTGACGGTAGGGTCCACGGGGGACCTACTGCCATCTTACTATTTCTGCATACCAGGCTCTTCTGGGCCACCAGAAGTACCGACTTCCTTTCCTGCCTGATCCTGCGAAGAAGTTGTGGCAGTAGCAGAATAGGAGAAAATGTATAAATCTGGGAGAAATTATGCCATGGAGTCACCAACGCATCTGTCCTGCATGCCAGAGGATCCCTTATTCTTGACACAAAGTTATCAACCTTGTAGTTGAACCTGGATGCAAAGAGGTCTACATCCGGAACCCCCCATCTTTGGCATATGGCCAAGAAGACTTCGGGGTGAAGAGATCAATTCCCCCGGGAATAACTGCCGGCGACTTCAAGTAGTCGGCCTGCCAGTCCTCTACTTCCGGAATGAAGATTGCCGATATGCACAGCACATGCTTCTGCCCAGATTAAGATCTGGTTTACTTCTCCTTTGGCTGCACGACTCCTGGTGCCTCCCTGGCGATTGATATAAGCTACTGCTGTGGCTTTCGGACTGGATCCTGACAGGGCAACCCTGTAACCTGAGTGTCCAGGCCTTTAGGGCTAGATACGCCACACGGATCTCTGGAATGTTGATGGGTAAGGTCGACTGTTCCAGGACTGTTCCCCAACCTGAAAGAATGGCATTTGTTGTTACCACTGTCCAGGCAACTGGAAAAATAGGATTTTTTTAAAACAGCTTACCTGTAAAATCCTTTTCTTTCGAAGGACATCACGGGACACAGAGCCACAGTAATTACTGATGGGGTTATATAGGTATCACTGGTGATTGGACACTGGCACACCCTATCAGGAAGTTCAACCCCCTATATAATCCCTCCCCCTTGCAGGGATACCTCAGTTTTGTAGCCAAGCAATATAGTGTATTAGAAGAGGGGCGGGACCTCTGTGTCCCGTGATGTCCTTCGAAAGAAAAGGATTTTACAGGTAAGCTGTTTTAAAAAATCCTATTTTCTTTCTCGAACATCACGGGACACAGAGCCACAGTAATTACTGATGGGATGTCCCAGAGCAATGCTACCTGAGGGGGGGGGGACCACGACCAAGTAGGGTGTAATCAGACCTGAGGACCCTGTACCGCTGCCTGCAGCACACTACGCCCAAAGGCGATATCCTCATGCCTTCTCACATCCACCTGATAGAATCTGGTGAATGTATGAACTGAAGACCAGGTTGCGGCCTTGCAGATTTGATCCATAGAGGCCCGGTGATGCACTGCCCAAGAAGCACCAATAGCCCTTGTGGAATGTGCCCTGATCTGAAACGGAGGAATCTTCTGTTTCAAACCGTAAGCTTGAATGATCAACTGTCGAATCCATTTAGAAATGGTAGCTTTTGACGCTGCCTGTCCTCTATTGGGACCCTCTGGCAGCACAAACAAAACATCCGTCTTGCGGATCTGAGTAGTTGCCCCTAGATAGGCCTTAACTGCTCTTACTACATCCAACGAATGTAGAGATCTCTCTTCCGGAGAACAGGGATCTGGAAAAAAGGAAGGTAGAACAATGTCTTGGTTTAAATGAAAATCAGAAACCACCTTCGGTAAAAAACTAGGATGAGGGCGTAGTACCACTCTATCCTTGTGTATAATCAAATAAGGCTCCTTACAGGAAAGAGCTGCTAATTCTGATACTCTTCTAGCAGAAGAGATGGCCACCAGAAAAATTAATTTCCTTGTCAACAAGACCAAAGGAATCTGACTTATTGGTTCAAAAGGCTGTTTCTGTAACACAGCCAGGACCAAATTCAAGTCCCAGGGGTTTAGGGGCGCTTTAACCGGAGGATTAAGACGCATCACCCCCTGCATAAAGTTTCGGACCAAAGAATGCGAAGCAAGCGGCCGCTGAAATAATACTGATAAAGCAGAGACCTGGCCCTTGATGGTACTCAAGGCCAGCTTCATCTCTAATCCCATCTGTAGAAAATCAAGGATTCTACCTATGACATATTTCCTGGGATGCCAACCTCTGGATTCACACCAGGTTATATAAGCCTTCCAGACTCTATGATAAAATCATTCTGGAAGCTGGCTTCCTTGCATTAATCAAGGTAGATATGACAGGACCTGAGAGCCCACGACTCTTCAGAACGTGGGTCTCAATAGCCAAACCGTCAAATTTAGCGTTTGTAAGGCAGGATGGAACACTGGACCTTGAGATAACAGGTCTGGGCGTACCGGTAGGGTCCACGAGGAACCCACCGTCATCCTTACTATTTCTGCATACCAAGTCCTTCTGGGCCAAGCGGGGGCCACCAGAAGTACCGACTTCCTTTCCTGCCTGATCCTGCGAAGGAGTCGTGGTAGTAGCAGAATAGGCGGGAATGCGTAAATCAGTGAGAACCGATGCCACGGAATCACCAACGCATCCGTCCCGCATGCAAGAGGATCTTTTGTCCTTGCCACAAATCTGTCTTTTTGTTGAATCGGGATGCAAAGAGATCTACATCTGGAACCCCCCCATCTTTGGCATATGGCCCAAAAGACGTCGGGATGCAGAGACCATTCCCCTGGAAGTAACTGCTGGCGACTTAGATAGTCCGCCTGCCAATTCTCTATTCCAGGGATGAAAACTGCCGATATGCATGGCACATGCATCTCTGCCCAGACTAAGATCTGGTTCACCTCTTTTTAAAGCAGCTCGGCTCCGGGTGCCTCCCTGATGATTGACATAAGCCACTGCTGTGGCATTGTCGGACTGGATCCTGACCGGACAACCCTGTAGCTTGATAGTCCAGGCCTTTAGAGCTAGATGTATCGCCCGGATCTCCAGAATGTTGATGGGTAAGGTCCTCTCTGTCTTGGACCATACCCCTTGGACCGCAGCCTGTTCCAGAACTGCTCCCCAACCTGACAGACTGGCATCTGTTGTTACCACCGTCCAGGTAACCGGTAGAAAGGATTTCTCCTTCTGCAGGTTTTCGGGTATGAGCCACCAATTGAGGCTCTGACGCACCGCATGCGACAGGTGCATCGGAAAGTCTAATGCCTGAACCTTCTTGTTCCAGGTCGACAGAATACTGTGTTGCAGCATTCTTGAGTGAAACTGAGCATAGGGAACTGCTTCGAATGAAGACACCATCTTCCCTAGTAGCCTCATACAAAGGCGGACTGAGGGACCCTTCTTGGTCCTTACGGTCAGAATCAGCTCTCTCAAAGCAGTGATCTTTGCCTGAGGTAGAAATATTTTCTCCTGGCTTGTATCTATAATCAGACCTAAATACTCCAGTCTTCTTACTGGTTTTAGGAAAGACTTTTCTAAGTTGAGGATCCAACCTAGGTGTTCTAGATACCTGACCGTGGTCCTCAAGTTTCCATTCAAAGAGGCTACCAACCGGTCTATCAAGAGCAGGTCGTCTAGGTATGCTATGACAGCTATACCCTGAGCCCTTAATCTGGCCAGAGGAGGAGCCAAGATCTTTGTGAACACTCAAGGTGCAGTGGCTATCCCGAAAGGCAGAGCCACAAACTGGAAATGGCGCCCTCCTACCTCGAAGCGCAGAAACTTCTGATGAGCAGGAAAAATGGGCACATGCAGATATGCATCTCTGATGTCTATTGATGCCAGAAATTCTCCTCCTTGCAGGGTGGGAACTACTGTTCGAATTGATTCCATGCGGAAGGATTGAATCCATAGGAATCGGTTCAGATCCCTTAAGTCCAAAATGGGCCTGACATCCCCATTTGGCTTTTGGACCGTAAAAAGGTTGGAATAGAAGCCCAATCCCTGGTCCTTTGCGGGAACTATCATATTGACCTCCTGCGACAAAAGTCGCTCTAACGCTAGAAGGAGCGACTGCTTCTTCTCTGGGTCTCTGGGAACATTTGATCTGAGGAACCGAGGAGAAGGGAATTCCTGAAACTCCAGCTTGTACCCTAAGGTTACCATGGAGATTACCCATCTGTCCTGGAAGTCCTCGTGCCAGAGCTCTGAGAACTGTCGCAGTCTTCCCCCCACTCGAGTGAGCGGGGGCGCCCCCTCATGCAGAGGTCTTAGTGTTTTGCCTAGTAGGCTTCTTTCCCCAGGACTTCTTTTGTCCCTGGGGTTGACTCTGGTCTCTGGACCCCAATGGAGGCGGCCGTCGAGACTGCCTGGAGGCTGAAGCCCCCGGCGCTGGGGAAAGAGTCCGTTTGAAAGAGGGACGCTTACTCTTCTTCTTGACAGGTAAGAGAGTGCTTTTCCCACAAGAGATTCTCTTGATATAGTTATCCAAGTCCTCTCCAAACAACCTTGCACCACGAAATGGAAACCCAGCCAGTAGCTTCTTACATGGTGCTTCGGCTGACCAATTTTTCAACCATAGGATTCTACGTATATGCACCAACCCCAGTGAAAGACGGGAGGTTTGCACGATAGAATCTCTAATGGCGTCAACCACAAAGCATAAGGCCGCTGGAAGGTTAGCAAACCCCTGGGCCTGCTGTTCAGGTAATACTTTGATGACCTGCTTAACATGGTCTCTTAAGTATTGACAGACTCCAATCGCTGCTACTGCAGGTTGGGCCACTGATCCTGCTAAGGAGAAAACATCCTTCAATAGGGATTCCATCCTTTTATCTACAGGATCCCTGAGCATCTGAGCATTGTCTAAAGGACAAGTCAGGCTATTATTTACGGAGGAAATGGCGGCATCAATAGCCGGTATTCCCCACATTTTAATAAACTTTTCTTCCATCGGATAAAGTGTTGAAAACTTTCTCGGAGGAAAAAAACGTTTGTCTGGGTGATCCCACTCAGAATAAATGAGCTTTTCAAGTAAAGTATGAACAGGAAAAGCATGTGCTGCTTGGAAAGGTTTCAGTGACCCCAAAGCAGAAGAGGATTCTTTAGTAGTTTCAGGTATGGGCAAATTAAATGTGGATCGGACCAATCCAGTGAGGATCTGCACTAAGACTTTCTCTTCTTGGGAAGTCGCAGAGGGTCCCTCTCCACCTGATTCCCCCGAAGAGGAATCATCCGTCCCATCCCGATCCTCTGAAAGGGATTCATCTCCTTTATCCCAGAGCTCCTCTGTCTGAGGGTCTTGGGGAACAGAGGAAGGCCTAGTGCGTTTTCTTCCACTGAGTGAAGACGTAATCACGGCCATTAATCTTTCCTCTAGACCATTAATGGTTGAGGAAAAAACCTCTTGTGTAATATATACAGGGGCTGAAGTGCCAGAAGCAGGTGTAGCCCCTGACCCCGATGGCTCTCCCTGGCTAGCCGTCCCTGGCCCATCTTTAGGGGGGGGAGGATGCTGCCGACAGGGGGCCCTCAGAACCTGAACGAGATCCCCTAGTGTCTCTGGTTCCTGGGGTACTTGAACCTCTTCTACCCATAGTGCAAAGCAACAAGGTGTGAGGTATACAAATGAACACTGCCCGCTGAGCGATGTAGTCTGGCTAAAGGCCTTGCTACCCAATGCTCAGTCTGGTGTTACTTCAGTAAATGCTGCCTAGGAGAATGCCTGTGTCCCACCTTACATGCGACCGTCAGCTCTGTGTCTCTCAGAAGGCTGAGTGCACCTGTACAGAGTGCCTTTAATAGCCTGCAGCTGGCCTGAGTGGGAGTCTAAGCACCTGTGCGGACGTCCCGCCCCCTCCTCTACCGCCCCCCCCCCCCTCGAGTTTTGAAAAAAACGAGCGCTTCCCGCACTGCCGACTCTCCTGTCATGCTTCTGGAGAAAAGGCTGGGGATGGGGGGGGGGGGGGGGGGGGGAGGGAGACTGGTAACAAGATCTGCCTGAACGGCTATCTTCAGAGATGGTGGCCATTAGGCCGCAGAGCCCGGGTGGTATAACCACTTTCTAGACCCCTGTGGCCCCTCTCTAGCCTGGGGGGGGGACATTCAAACATGAGAAATCCCCCTTTCCACCTTACCTGCTTGCAGCCTGCTTTGAGATGCTGGGACATAATCAGCACTGAACACCTGAGACAGTCAGTCAGCATGTGTAGGTTTGTGCTCTTGGCAGCCCCCGGTGGTCACAATAGGCATAGCATGCATTTACCTTAAAGGAGAAAAACCACTAGAACTCAAAAATTCTGTGGAATCTCCTCTTACCTTATCCAGCCGCAGGGTGCTGTTTACACAGACCCAATCTTCACCTCTCACGGTGGGCTCCGTTTGAAAAAACCGTCAGAGACTGGGGCCCCCATCAGTAGTAGGATCCAACAGTTCTGGGACCGTAAAGCACCTCGCCAGAAATTAGGAAGTTTAAAGCCATTTTCTGATCTGCGGGGTCCAGCTCTCTAAAAAGAGAAGCATTACGGGTAAAACCTCGTTTCTTCGGACACGAGGCCCGGGTACCATTCAATTAGGCCATGAAAAGACACTTTGAATGGATCCGGTTCGCCTGGCTTGCCCCAGTATAGGATCTTAGGATATTCCCTTTGGAGCTCAGCACAGGACATCTTTACCACGTCCATCACCTAAGACACTGGCGTAAAAACTGAGGTATCCCTGCAAGGGGGAGGGATTATATAGGGGGTTGAACTTCCTGATAGGGTGTGCCAGTGTCCAATCACCAGTGATACCTATATAACCCCATCAGTAATTACTGTGGCTCTGTGTCCCGTGATGTTCGAGAAAGAAAAAGGGTTTTCCCTTTTGCAGTTTTTCGGGTATCAACCACCAACTGAGGCTCTGACGCACTGTAGTAGACAGGCGCATCAGGAATCCAATGCCTGAACCTCCTTGTTCCAGGCAGACAGGATACTGTTTTGCAGCCGTCTCGAATGAAACTGAACATAGGGAACTGCTTCGAATGAAGCCACCATGTTCCCCAGTAGCCTCATACAAAGCCGAATAGGAGGATCTTTCTTTGCCCCGACTACCTGAATCAGTTCCTTTATGGTACTGATCTTTGCCTCGGGTAAAATACCCTCTTCTGGGCTGTATCTATGACCAGACCGAAATACTGTAGTCTTCTCACTGGTTTCAAAGAAGACTTCCCTGAGTTAAGGAGCCAACCTAGGTATTGCAGGTAGTTGACTGTGGTGACCAAGCTTTGGTCCAAGCAGGCTACCAAGCGGTCTATCAAAAGTCGGTCGTCTAGGTATGCTATTACCGTTATACCTAGGCCCTTAATCTGGCCAGCGGAGAGGCCAAGATTTTTGTAAACACCCGAGGTGCAGTAGCTAGCCCGGAGGTACTTTTGATGAGCAGGGAAAATAGGTACATGCAGGTATGTGGCCTTGATGTCTATTGACACCAGAAATTCTCTTTCCTGTAGGATGGAGACTACTGATTGGATCGATTCCATTCGAAAGGATCTTATCTTTAGGAATCGGTTTAGATCCTTGAGATCTAAAATTGGTCTGACATCTCCATTTGGTTTTTAGAACCCTGAAAAGGCTTAATAAAACCCCAATCCCTGCTTTTGCGTGGGAAACAACCACAATAACTTTTTTGCGACAATAGTCGCTCCACTGTTGGAAGAGAGACTTGAGGAAACGAGGAGGGAGGAATACTCGGAACTCTAGTTTGTAACCTAGAGTTTATGTGGACATCACCCATCTGTCTTGGAAATCCTCCTACCAGAGCCTTGAGAACTGTAGCAGTCCTCCCCCCACCCAAGCGAGCAGGGGCACTCCTTCATAAAAGGGGCTTTAGCGTCTTGTCTAGTAGGCTTCCTCCCACAGGACTTCTTTTGTCCCTGGGTCGACTCTGAGATTCATTTCTTGAGCCTGACGGAGGAGGCCGTCGCGACTGCCTGGAGGCTGATGCTCCTGGCACTGGGAACTAGGGTTGTCCCGATACCGATACTAGTATCGGTATCGGCACCGATACCGAGCATTTGCCCAAGTACTTGTACTCGGGCAAATGCTCCCGATGCTTCCGCCGATACTATGACAGTCAGCGGTGATCGGCGTGTGGGGGAGTTACTAGCTTCCCCCCCGCGGCTTTCAGTGACATACAGCGGTGATCGGTGCTTGTAACTTCCCCACGCGATCACCGCTGACTGTCACTGCATCCTCCTCCATGCCCCCTCCGTTCCTCTGTCCCCCTCTCCTCTGTCTCCCTCCGTTCCTCTGTCCCCCTCTCCTCTGTCTCCCTCCGTTCCTCTGTCCCCCTCTCCTCTGTCTCCCTCCGTTCCTCTGTCCCCCTCTCCTCTGTCTCCCTCCGTTCCTCTGTCCCCCTCTCCTCTGTCTCCCTCCGTTCCTCTGTCCCCCTCTCCTCTGTCTCCCTCCGTTCCTCTGTCCCCCTCTCCTTATCTGTCCCCCTCCGTTCCGTTCCTCCGTTCCTCTGCCTCTCCGCTGTCCCTTCCGGTCCGCCGTCCTCCTCCTCCTTCCTTTGTGTATGGACAGAGTCAGCTGACTCTGTCCATTCACATAACTGAAACATTGTAATCTCCTGTGATTACAATGTGTCAGTTTATGAATGGAGAGGAGCCGCTGTCTTCTCCATTCATTCTCAGTGCAGCTGAGGCTGCAGAGAAAGGGACTGGGGAATCTCTATCCTCGGTCTCTTTCTCTGTCTCAAGGGGGAGATATCAGGGGTATGTTAAGACCCCTGATATCTCACCAAAGCCCCCCAACAGGGCTGATTTAAAAAAAAAAAAAAAAAAACATATTGCAAAAATGAATAAAAAAATTTTTATTGTAAAAAATAAAAAAATTGTAAATAAAAAAAAAAACACACAGACACCGTTCACCCCCCCCCCCCCCCCCGAAAAAAAAGAAAGCTTTGTTAAAAAAAAAAAAAACTGTCACGTGACATAAAAAAAAAGTATCGGTAATCGGTATCGGCGAGTACTTGAAAAAAAGTATCGGTACTTGTACTCGGTCCTAAAAAAGTGGTATCGGGACAACCCTACTGGGAACAGAGCCTGTTTTAAAAGAGGGACGTATCTCAAATCCTCTCCGAACAACCTTGCACCCTGAAGGGGAACCCCAGCCAGAAGCTCCTGACATGGTGATGCGGCTGAAATTTTTCAACCATAAGATTCTACGCCCTAAGACACTGGCGAAAAAACTGAGGTATCCCCAGTAAGGGGAGGGGTTATATAGGGGGTTGGACTTCCTGTCTAGGTTGTGACCAGTGTCCAATCACCTAGTGATACCCTATAACCCATCAGTAATTACTGAGGCTCTGTGTCCCGTGATGTACGAGAAAGAAAATTTAATTTACGTACAGTGTTGCATGACGAGCAATTGCCAGTTAAGGTAGCACAGTGCTGAATAGCATAGAATGGTCTGGTCATGAAGGTGGTAAAAGCTTACAGAGGTCAAGTGGTTAACTGAGGCAAGTACACACTATAGAACAGGGGTCTCCAAACTTTCTAAACAAAGAGCCAATTTACTGTCCTCCAAAGTTTAGGGGGGGCGGACTGTGACCATTGGGAGTACAATATGTACCAGCATCAGCGGGAATGATCAATCCCCATCATTGGTGTCAGTGGAAGGAGTTGTTCCCTATCGCTGGTATTATTGGGAGGAATTGTGCCCCATCATTGGTGTCACTGGGCCCCATTGTTGGTGTTATTGGGAGGAATTGTGCCCCATCATTGGTGTCATTGGGCCCCATTGTTGGCGTTATTGGGAGGAATTGTGCCCCATTATTGGTGTCCTTGGGAGGAACTGTGCTCCATCGTTTGATGTCACTGGTAGGAATTGTGCCCTTCGTTGTTGTCAATGAATAAAAAAGCACACCAAGGGGCCACCTAAAAGCAAGCAGAGGGACGCATCCGGCCCCGGGCCGCAGTTTGGAGACGGAGGTTTACAACTACCGATTTTAAAAAATGGTGAATAGTGGAGGAGTATCATACCAATGTATATGTATGATAGAAGAATAAGGACTGACATTTTCTTTTCATTTCTAAGAACTCTGCCCTTATATTTAGGAAATTAGTTCACTTTTAAGCTAAAGTGAAACATGACTTTAAAATGGAATTTTACATCTCGACTACTAAGGTTTTACTCCTGGTCAGAGTACAGTCTGTGTGGGGTGAGTGGCCCGAACCAGCATGTGAGCAGCTGCATCTCACAGGGCTCCCTCACAAGATCCTAGATCCATCCTTCCCTCAGCCACTTTCTAGCACTGGACTGGTCTGAAACCCCTAATAAATATAGGATGGAGATTCAGGTAGATCCACTTTGTGGTAGATTTAAAAAAACAATGGCGAGTTGATACACTTACTATGACAGTACCCTAAATTTCAGCAGTATTGGAACAGGGTGGTAGATATGCTTAAAGGAATTGTAAAGGCAGATTGGTTTTTATCTTGATTCATTCTATGCATTAAGATAAAAAGCCTCCTGTATGTAGCAGCCCCCTAATACTTACCTGAACCCCATCTCTGTCCAGCGGTGAGTCAACAGTGGGGCAGAGGAGCCACTACGGGACAGAGATGAAAGTTGCTCTTTAAAAATGATGTTTTAAATCGAGTGGATTTAAATCAAGCCTTTTTACTAAGGATGAGCTCCGGCGTGTTCGCACACTCCACGTGCAGAGCCCGCCAGGAAGTCAGCAAGACACTGCGCTAATCACAGGCAGTGAGACATTTTCCCGATGTGCGGCTGCAGAGATCGGGAAATGTCTCACTGCCTCATCCTTACTTTTTTACTAGTGATTTAAAGGCGAAGTATGGGTTTGGGTCCCCTCCATTATACTTACCTAGGTGGATGCAGCATCGGTCCCCCAGCATCTCTGCACCGAGCCATCGAACACCGCCAATGGCTCCATTCTCTCACCTCACTGAGCAGAAAGCTGCTGACTGTCAATCAGCAGCTCTCCTGCTCTGCTCCTCCACGCTCATTGGAGAGCTAAGCTGTGGAGTGGCGGGGAGCAGCCGTCTCAGCGGCTCGCAAAGAGGCTGAGACAGCCATCAGTCCAGGCAGCTGGCGGATCCAGACTTCCAGAGTTGGGATGACGCGGTACCTGGACTGATTCCAGTGATGTCAGCAGAGAGCAGACTTCAGACCGATCTCTGCTGAAAACGAGTCACATGAGTGCAAAAGAAATTGCACTCCTGTGACCCATAAGAGAAGCCCAGCCAAACGAGCTCAGGCTGGACTTCACCTTATGATGTAAATCGTAATTTAAATCGACTTGATTTAAAACAAATTCTCCTAATCACTGAGATGACATAGGGACAGGAGGCGGGGAAAGTGGCCTGGAAGTCTCCCAATCACTGAGAAAACATAGGGAAAGTGAGGTGGGGAAGGCGATCTGGAAGTCCCACAATCACTGAGATGACATAGGGACAGGGGGTGGGAAGGTGACCTGGAAGTCTCCCCATCACTGAGATGACATAGGGACAGGAGGCGGGGAAGGTGGCCTGGAAGTCTCCCAATCACTGAGATGACATAGGGAAAGGGGGGTGGGGAAGGTGACCTGGAAGTCCCACAATCACGGAGATGACATAGGGACAGGAAGTGGGAAGGTGACCTGGAAGACCCCCAATCACTGAAATGACATAGGGACCGGGGGTGGGAAGGTGATCTGGAGGTCTCCCAATCACTGAGATGACATAGGGACAGGGGATGGGAAGGTGACCTGGAGGTCCCCCAATCCCTGAGATGACATAGGGACAGGGGGTGGGAAGGTGACCTGGAAGTCTCCCAATCACTGAGATGACATAAGGACAGGGGGTGGGAAGGTGACCTATTGGTCCCCCACTCACTGACATGACATAAGGACAGGGGGTGGGGAAGGTGATCTGGAGGCCCCCCAATCACTGAGATGACATAGGGACAAGGGGTGGAAAGGTGACCTTTTGGTCCCCCAATCACTGAGATGATATAGGGACAGGGGGTGGGAAGGTGACCTGGAAGTCTCCCAATCACTGAGATGACATAAGGACAGGGGGTGGGAAGGTGACCTGGAGGTCCCCCAATTACTGAGATGACAGAGGGACAGGGGGTGGGAAGGTGACCTGGAGTTTCCACAATCACTGAGAGGACATAAGGACAGGGGGTGGGAAGGTGACCTGTTGGTCCCTCAACCACTGAGATGACATAGGGACAGGGGGTGGAAAGGTGACCTGGAGGTCTCCCAATCACTGAGATGACATAGGGGCAGGGGGTGGGAAGGTGACCTGTTGGTCCTCAAATCACTGAGATGACATAGGTACAGGGGGTAGGAAGGTGACCTGGAAGTCTCCAAATCACTGAGATGACATAGGGACAGGGGGTGGGAAGGTGATCTGGAGGTCCCCCAATCACTGAGATGACATAGGGACAGGGGGTGGGAAGGTGACCTGGAGGTCCCCAATCACTTAGATGACATAGGGACAGGGGGTGGGAAGGTGACCTGGAAGTCCCCCAATCACTGAGATGACATAGGGACAGGGGGTGGGAAGGTGACCTGGAGGTCCCCCAATCACTGAGATGACATAGGGACAGGGGGTGGAAAGGTGACCTGGAAGTCTCCCAATCACTGAGATGACATAGGGACAGGGGGTGGAAAGGTGACCTGGAAGTCTCCCAATCACTGAGATGACATAAGGACAGGGGGTGGGAAGGTGACCTGGAGGTCCCCCAATCACTGAGATGACATAGGGACAGGGGGTGGGAAGGTGACCTGCAGTTTCCCCAATCACTGAGAGGGCATAAGGACAGAGGGTGGGAATGTGACCTGTTGGTCCCTCAACCACTGAGATGACAGGGGGTGAGAAGGTGACCTATTGGTCCCCCAATCACTAAGATGACATAAGGACAGGGGGTGGGGAAGGTGATCTGGAAGTCTCCCAATAACTTAGATGACATAAGGACAGGGGGTGGGGAAGGTGACCTGGAGGTCCCCCAATCACTGAGATGACATAGGGACAGGGGGTGGGAAGGTGACCTGGAGATCCCCCAATCACTGAGATGACATGGGGACAGGGGGTGGGAAGGTGGCCTGGAGGTCCCCCAATCACTTAGATGACATAGGGACAGGGGGTGGGAAGGTGACCTGGAGGTCCCCGAATCACTGAGATGACATAGGGACAGGGGGTGGGAAGGTGACCTAGAGGTCCCCCAATCACTGAGATGACATAGGGACAGGGGGTGGGAAGGTGACCTGGAGGTCCCCCAATCACTGAGATGATATAGGGACAGGGGGTGGGAAGGTGACCTGGAGGTCCCCCAATCACTGAGATGACATAGGGACAGGGGGTGGGAAGGTGACCTGGAGGTCCCCCAATCACTGAGATGACATAGGGACAGGGGGTGGGAAGGTGACCTGGAGGTCCCCCCATCACTGAGATGACATAGGGACAGGGGGTGGGAAGGTGACCTGGAGGTCCCCCAATCACTGAGATGACATAGGGACAGGGGGTGGGAAGGTGGCCTGGAGGTTCCCCAATCACTTAGATGATATAGGGACAGGGGGTGGGAAGGTGACCTGGAGGTCTCCCAATCACTGACATGACATAGGGACAGGGGGTAGGAAGGTGGCCTGGAGGTCCCCCAATCACTGAGATGACATAGGGACAGGGGGTGGGAAGGTGACCTGGAGGTCCCCCAATCACTGAGATGACATAGGGACAGGGGGTGGGAAGGTGACCTGGAGGTCCCCCAATCACTGAGATGACATAGGGACAGGGGTGGGAAGGTGACCTGGAGGTCCCCCAATCACTGAGATGACATAGGGACAGGGGGTGGGAAGGTGACCTGGAGGTCCCCCCATCACTGAGATGACATAGGGACAGGGGGTGGGAAGGTGACCTGGAGGTCCCCCAATCACTGAGATGACATAGGGACAGGGGGTGGGAAGGTGACCTGGAGGTCCCCCAATCAGTGAGATGACATAGGGACAGGGGGTGGGAAGGTGACCTGGAGGTCCCCCAATCAGTGAGATGACATAGGGACAGGGGTGGGAAGGTGACCTGGAGGTCCCCCAATCACTGAGATGACATAGGGACAGGGGGTGGGAAGGTGACCTGGAGGTCCCCCAATCACTGAGATGACATAGGGACAGGGGGTGGGAAGGTGACCTGGAGGTCCCCCAATCACTGAGATGACATAGGGACAGGGGGTGGGAAGGTGACCTGGAGGTCCCCCCATCACTGAGATGACATAGGGACAGGGGTGGGAAGGTGACCTGGAGGTCCCCCAATCACTGAGATGACATAGGGACAGGGGGTGGGAAGGTGGCCTGGAGGTCCCCCAATCACTGAGATGACATAGGGACAGGGGGTGGGAAGGTGACCTGGAGGTCCCCCAATCACTGAGATGACATAGGGACAGGGGGTGGGAAGGTGACCTGGAGGTCCCCCAATCACTGAGATGACATGGGGACAGGGGGTGGGAAGGTGACCTGGAGGTCCCCCAATCACTGACATGACATAGGGACAGGGGGTGGGAAGGTGACCTGGAGGTCCCCCAATCACTGACATGACATAGGGACAGGGGGTGGGAAGGTGACCTGGAGGTCCCCCAATCACTGAGATGACATAGGGACAGGGGGTGGGAAGGTGACCTGGAGGTCCCCCAATCAGTGAGATGACATAGGGACAGGGGTGGGAAGGTGACCTGGAGGTCCCCCAATCACTGAGATGACATAGGGACAGGGGGTGGGAAGGTGGCCTGGAGGTCCCCCAATCACTTAGATGATATAGGGACAGGGGGTAGGAAGGTGGCCTGGAAGTCTCCCACTTATTAGCCAATCAATGTTGCAGTCAGGTAATGAGGAGAGATGCATTCCCCGAGCTCCGATTGGTGTGTAGAAGTTGGGGAGCAGTACACTGGGAGGGTCATACAGTAATTATTGGGGTGAGCAGAACTCATACACGGTGTAGACTGCCCCCTTCCCCATCGTTCGGTCACTTACATGGGCTCCAAGGTCTTAGAGAGCCAGGTCTTCAGGGCCTCGAAGTCCTCTATGATCATGTTCGTGCCTCTCCTGGGGTTGGAGAGCGGAGGGGAGAACAACAACACACAAGCCGCTGTCCTGCTTGCTTCCTATTACAGACAGACAGCTTGCTGTACAACGCACGTACTATACGGCCCCGCCGCTGACTCCGGTCTGTTCAGCTTAACGATATCGTATAACATACAAACCATTCAAGACCCACAATCTGTAAGATGGCGGCCACCATCAACCTCAACACCACATTACGTCTACGTCAGCACGTACGTCCGCACATGCGCACTACCGGCGGCTACGGAGACGAGTCTTCGCCTTTTGGCACAGTGGTCTAAACACCATAGGATTTGTTCTAGGAGCAGTGACTGACAGCAGTACGTCCGCCTTGTGGGGCATATGTTATAAAGTAGCTGAACAGTTCTAGGTAACCATAGATAGTTGGCTCAACCATCATATAAAGCAGCTGGCCGTTTGGGGTACCCATGATTTAAAGCAGGGGGACAATTGTGGCACCCAGTATGCAAATTAGCTTGACAGTTGGGGTGCCCATGCTATAAAGCAGTTGGGGTACCCATGAGATAAATCAGCTGGACAGTTGGGGTACCCAGGATATAAAGAAGCTGGACAGTTGGGGTACCCAGGATATAAAGAAGCTGGACAGTTGGGGTACCCAGGATATAAAGAAGCTGGACAGTTGGGGTACCCATGCTATAAAGCTGTTGGGGTATTATCCATGATATTGGGCTGCTGGATTACCCATGATATAAAGCAGCTGGGCAGTTGTGGTACCCATGATATTGGGCAGTTGGGGTACCCCTGCTATAAAGCAGTTGGGGTACCCCTGCTATAAAGCAGTTGGGGTACCCAATGAGATAAAGCAGCTGGACAGTTGGGGTACCACTAACCATGCTATAAAGCAGCTGGACAGGTTGGGTACCCATGATATAAAGCAGTTGGGGTACCCAGGATATAAAGCAGCTGGACAGTTGGCGTACCCTTGCTATAAAGCAGCTGGTAAAGACACAATTTTATTAGATAGGGGAGATATTTGAAATAAACAGTTGGGGTACCTCATCCCACCACACCTCACCCCATCGCATCCTATCCCACCCCATCCCATCCCACCTCATCCCATCCCACGCCACCCACCTCATACGATCCCACCTCATCCCACCCTACCTCATCCCACCCCACCCTATTCCATCCCACCCCATTCCATCCCACCTCATCCCATCCCACCTCATCCCATCCCTATCCCACCTCATCCCATCCCACCCCACCTCATTCCATCCCACCCCACCTCACCTCATCCCACCCCACCTCATTCCATCCCACCCCACCTCATTCCATCCCATCCCACCTCATCCCATCCCACCTCATCCCATCCCATCCCATCCCACCCCATCCCATCCCTATCCCACCTCATCCCATCCCACCCCACCTCATTCCATCCCACCCCACCTCACCTCATCCCACCCCACCTCATTCCATCCCACCCCACCTCATTCCATCCCATCCCACCTCATCCCATCCCACCTCATCCCATCCCATCCCATCTCACCCCATCTCTTCCCATCCCATCCCATTCCACCCCAATGTGCTGATGCATTCGATTCGATGATTGGGGGACCTCCAGGTCACCTTCCCCACCCCCTGTCCTTATGTCTTCTAAGTTATTGGGAGACTTCCAGATCACCTTCCCCACCCCCTGTCCTTATGTCATCTTAGTGATTGGGGGACCAATAGGTCACCTTCTCACCCCCTGTCCCTATATCATCTAAGTGATTGGGGGACCTCCAGGCCAATCGGAGCTCGGGGAATGCATCTCTCCTCATTACCTGACTGCAACATTGATTGGCTAATAAGTGGGAGACTTCCAGGCCACCTTCCTACCCCCTGTCCCTATGTCATGTCAGTGATTGGGGGACATCCAGGTCACCTTCCCACCCCCTGTCCCTATATCATCTAAGTGATTGGGGGACCTCCAGGCCACCTTCCCACCCCCTGTCCCTATGTCATCTCAGTGATTGGGGGACCTCCAGGTCACCTTCCCACCCCCTGTCCCTATGTCATCTAAGTGATTGGGGTGCTGGGGTGAGGCAATTTTGCCGGGGGGGGGGGGGGGGGTGATGCAATGTGATGGGGGAATATTTTCTCAATTTTAACACGATTATCTATGTAACATAGAGAAAGTTGTTCATGCAAAAAGTTGTAAATAAACAGTTTTTTAAATACGCCCACCATCCCATATAACACCAACACACAAGTCCTATTTTTCAACTTTAAAGCGGAGTTCCACACAAAATTGGAACTTTTCGGAACCCTCCCCCCTCCGGTGTCACATTTGGCACCTTTCAGGGAGGTGCAGATACCTGTCTAATACAGGTATTTGCACCCACTTCCGGCATAAACTCCCACGGGAGTCTATGCCTCTTCCTGTCCCTTCGCGCTGTCTGCTGGGAAACACACAGCTCCCAGGAGATAGCGGGGACCACTTACGATGCGCAGCGCGACACGCGCATGCGCAGTAGGGAACCGGGAAGTGTAGCCGCAACGCTTCACTTCCTGATTCCCTCACCTAGGATGGCGGCGGCAGCTGCCGAGAACCGAGCGGGTTCTCGGCGTCGGCTGCCGACATCGCTGGACTCTGGGACAGGTAAGTGGCCATGTATTAAAAGTCAGCAGCTGCAGTATTTGTAGCTGCTGGCTTTTAATATTTTTTTTTTGCGGTTTGGGTGGACTCCCTCTTTAATATGCACAGTTTGAACTTCATAAAGTCGTCTTCAATACATCTAGATGCATAAATGAATTGTTTTGCTGAGATTATTATTATTATTTTAAAGGAAAAGCTGTACAGAAAAAAGCAGCGTGTGTGTGTGTGTGTGTGTGTGTGTACAAGGATGAAATCCAGGAAGAAATACAATCTGGCTTCAGATGCCCACACTTAAAGTGGAGTTCCACCCACTTTTACAACTCTTCAGCATCCCTCACTAAACTGTGCACTGTAAACAAATTGGATATTTTTTTATTTTTTTTCTCAGCACCTACTGTATATCTGCTGTATTCATTTTTCACTTCCTCCTCCCTGGCCGCGGCCCATCGCATCATTTCCTGTTTGCAATGCATTCTGGGAAGGGGCGGCAACTTCCTCTGAAACTGACGTTGCTATGGAAACCTGACCTGAAACCTATTACACTGCTTGTGCTGCACTGAGCATGTGTGCGATCTGCAAGGATGAGATTCAGGAAGAAGTACAGTCTGGCTTCAGATGCCCACACTTAACATGGCCACGGCCTGCTGTAAGTTTATAAAATAACAAACTACTGCTATAAACTAACAAAACAGACCTTAGTTTACAGACTAACTTTACTAGAATACAATAAGCTTATGTATTATAGGGGTATTTTTATTTAAAAAGTATAATTTCGGCCGGAACACCACTTTAAGATGGCCACAGTCTGCTGCTAGTTTATAAACTTTCAAAATGCTGTAATAATCTGACAAAACGGACCTTAGTTTACAGACTAACTTTACTAGAACACATTAAGCTTGTGTATTATAGGGGTATTTTTATTTAAAAATTGTAATTTTGGCCGAAACATCACTTTAAATTCAGGCAGAGTGCCAGAGGCATTTTTTTGGGGGGTCCAAAACTCATTTATAACTCCCCCAAAATGTTTTTTTCTTTTTTGACTCCACAGTTTCCTTCAACGCTACAGGAATGGCAGCACGTCCACATCGTCCCACCACCCCACCCGGGGTCATATTATTTTAATTATAAGGGGTTTCATAGTATTGTGTTGATGGCGGTGGTGTCGGCAACATACGAGTTTCTCTATGTGGACGTTGGTAAGAATGGCCGGATGTCGGATGGTGGAGTCTTTGCCCAGATGGAGTTCTACACACGTCTCCAGAGTGGTGGCTTGGGATTGCCACCTGCGGAAGAGAACGTGGAAGGACTCCCATTTGTTTTTATCACTGATGAAGCATTTGGTCTGGGTGATCACATGATGAGACCATTCCCCCAGAGGACCCTCACTCCGGAGAAGAGGGTTTTTAATTACCGGCTGGCCAGAGCCAGAAGAGTGGTGGAGAATGCATTTGGAATAATGACCAGCCAGTTCCGCCTATTTCTTACGGCAATAAATATGACAGAGTACAAACTGAACCACAAAGTTATAGCATGCTGCATACTTCACAACTTTTAAAGAGAAATGCTCCGAATTATGTTGCCTCAGTTGGGCCTGAGGCCAGACTTCCAGAAACTACAATGATGGCCCTGGAAGCTGGCCGTCCTGGATTCCCCCCCCCCCCCCCCCGTGAAGTGCGTCAAAAATATGTCGATTATTTTACGGGTAGGGGGCCATTGCTATGCCAGCACATTTTTAATTATTTTAGATATTAAAAAAAATTTGATCTGATAAAATCTTGATTTTGATTTACTGCTTGTGTTTCTTTTAGCTGTCTCCTAGGGTCTCCTAGTGCACTTGTAGTGCCGAATGGTTTTTCCATTATTAACCACTTAAGGACCGGACCATTATGCTGCTTAAGGACCAATTTTTTCAATTTGGCACTGCGTCGCTTTACCTGCTAATTGCACGGTCATGCAATGCTGTACCCAAACGAAATTTGCGTCCTTTTCTTCCCACAAATAGAGCTTTCTTTTGATGGTATTTGATCACCTCTGCCGTTTTATTTTTTGCGCTATAAACGGAAAAAGACCGAAAATTTTGAAAAAAAATGATATTTTCTACTGTTTGTTATAAAAAAAATCCAATAAACTCAATTTTAGTCATACATTTAGGCCAAAATGTATTCAGCCACATGTCTTTGGTAAAAAAAATGTCAATAAGTGTATATTTATTGGTTTGCGCAAAAGTTATAGCGTCTACAAACTAGGGTACATTTCCTGGACTTTACACAGCTTTTAGTTTATGACTGCCTATGTCATTTCTTGAGGTGCTAAAATGGCAGGGCAGTACAACCCCCCCCCCCCAAATGACCCCATTTTGGAAAGTAGACACCCCAAGGAAATTGCTGAGAGGCATGTTGAACCCATTGAATATTTATTTTTTTTGTCCCAAGTGATTGAATAATGACAAAAAAAAAAATATTTACAAAAAGTTGTCACTAAATGATATATTGCTCACGCAGGCCGTGGGCCTATGTGGAATTGCACCCCAAAATACATTCAGCTGCTTCTCCTGAGTATGGGGATACCACATGTGTGGGACTTTTTGGGAGCCTAGCCGCGTACGGGGCCCCGAAAACCAATCACCGCCTTCAGGATTTCTAAGGGCGTAAATTTTTGATTTCACTCCTCACTACCTATCACAGTTTTGAAGGCCATAAAATGCCCAGATGGCACAAACCCCCCCAAATGACCCCATTTTGGAAAGTAGACACCCCAAGCTATTTGCTGAGAGGCATGTTGAGTCCATGGAATATTTTATATTTTGACACAAGTTGCGGGAAAGTGACAAATTTATTTATTTATTTATTTATTTGCACAAAGTTGTCACTAAATGATATATTGCTCACACAGGCCATGGGCATATGTGGAATTGCACCCCAAAATACATTTAGCTGCTTCTCCTGAGTATGGGGATACCACATGTGTGGGACTTTTTGGGAGCCTAGCTGTGTACGGGGCCCCGAAAACCAATCACCGCCTTCAGGATTTCTAAGGGTGTAAATTTTTGATTTCACTCTTCACTGCCTATCACAGTTTCGGAGGCCATGGAATGCCCAGGTGGCACAAAATGACCCCATTTTGGAAAGTAGACACCCCAAGCTCTTTGCTGAGAGGCATGGTGAGTATTTTGCAGCTCTCATTTGTTTTTGAAAATGAAGAAAGACAAGAAAAAACTTTTCTTTTTTCAATTTTCAAAACTTTGTGACAAAAAGTGAGGTCTGCAAAATACTCACTATATCTCTCAGCAAATAGCTTGGGGTGTCTACTTTCCAAAATTGGGTCATTTGGGGGGGGGGGGGGGGGGGTTGTGCCACCTGGGCATTCCATGGCCTCCGAAACTGTGATAGGCAGTGAAGAGTGAAAGCAAAAATTTACGCTCTTAGAAAGCCTGAAGGCGGTGCTTAGTTTTCGGGGTCCCGTACGCGGCTAGGCTCCCAAAAAGTCTCACACATGTGGTATCCCCGTACTCAGGAGAAGCAACAGAATGTATTTTGGGGTGTCATTTCACATATTTCTATGGCATGTTTGAGCAATATATCATTTAGTGACAACTTTGTGCAAAAAAAAAAAAATTTGTCTCTTTCCCGCAACTTGTGTCACAATATAAAATATTCCATGGTCTCGACATGACTCTCAGCAAATAGCTTGGGGTGTCTACTTTCTAAAATGGGGTCATCTGGGGGGGCTTTGAATTGTCCTGGCATTTTATGCACAACATTTAGAAGCTTATGTCACACATCACCCACTCTTCTAACCACTTGAAGACAAAGCCATTTCTGACACTTTTTGTTTACATGAAAAAATTATTTTTTTTGCAAGAAAATTACTTTGAACCCCCAAACATTATATATTTTTTTAAAGCAAATGCCCTACAGATTAAAATGGTGGGTGTTTCATTTTTTTTTATCACACAGTATTTGCGCAGCGATTTTTCAAACGCATTTTTTGGGGAAAAAACACACTTTTTTACAGTTTTATGCACTAAAACACACTATATTGCCCAAATTTTTGATGAAATAAGAAAGATGATCTTAGGCCGAGTACATGGATACCAAACATGACATGCTTTAAAATTGCGCATTGTGGCGACAAACTAAATACATTTTTAAAAGCCTTTAAAAGCCTTTACAGGTTACCACTTTAGATTTACAGAGGAGGTCTACTGCTAAAATTACTGCCCTCGATCTGATGTTCGCGGTGACACCTCACATGCATGGTGCAATTGCTGTTTACATTTGACGCCAGACTGACGCTTGCTTTCGCCTTTGCGCGAGAGCAGGGGGGGACAGGGGTGCTTTTTTTTTTTCTTTATTATTTTTTTGCTTTTTTATCTTATTTTTAAACTGTTCCTTTCATTTTTTATTTTTTTTTAATCATTTTTATTGTTATCTCAGGGAATGTAAATATCCCCTATGATAGCAATAGGTAGTGACAGGTACTCTTTTTTTTAAAAAATTGGGGTCTATTAGACCCTAGATCTCTCCTCTGCCCTCAAAGCATCTGACCACACCAAGATCGGTGTGATAAAATGCTTTCCCAATTTCCCAATGGCGCTGTTTACATCCGGCGAAATCTAAGTCACGAAATGCTCGTAGCTTCCGGTTTCTTAGGCCATAGAGATGTTTGGAGCCACTCTGGTCTCTGATCAGCTCTATGGTCAGCTGGCTGAATCACCGGCTGCATTCTCAGGTTCCCTGTTGAGACAGGAGAGCCAGAGAAAAACACGGAAATCGGTGGGGGCATTCCCTCCCACTGCTTGTAAAAGCAGTCTAGAGGCTAATTAGCCGCTAGGATTGCTTTTACATGAAAGCTGACCGCTGGCTGAAAAGAATGATACCAAGATGATACCTAAACCTGCAGGCATCATTCTGGTATAACCACTCAAAGTCGTGAATGGCGTACCTGAAGACAAAAAAATGGTTAACAATAAAACACAGTAAACGGTAAAGTATAAAATATTGCATACCTGAAAAGCAAACATGATAAAACATAATAACAATAAAACATTGCAGAATAGAATACAGTAAAAAAGAGCAGAACAATAGAGAGAGAATAGAGAGCGAGAGAACAATAAAACGACAACTATTTTTTTTTATTTTATATATATATATATATATATATATTTTTTTTTACACTTTTTTTTGTAACTAACTTTTATAACTGTAACCGGTTCCAGGTTCAGGTCTCTCAAAATGCGATGGCATCTTGGGAGACCCTGTGAAAGTGTGCCTAGTCTGTGCAATGCTGTACCCTACGCTAATACTCAACTAGTGAATGGTAGCGTTCAAAACATTCACCAATGCAAAGACCAGGATTGTCAGGACAGGAGGGACAATAATAGCGGGTGTCACGCCTATATCCGCGCTTGCTGCAGACACTAAATCTTTTTGGGGGGGTTCGTTGGGTAGGGGTACTCAGGAGGACATAAAGAAAATGCCTCTCATGCAGCCGATTGCATTTGGTTGGGGATGTGAATGGGGGAAGTACGGGCGCTGCAGAAGTGGTGGGTTCCCAATTAGGATTGGCGAATGCAGCAGAAAGGGCACTATGGGTACGATGGGCCTGTGTTTGTCTTCTTCTTGGTAGCAGCGGGACACTACTTGTGCTTGCCACTTCACCAGCTTGAACTGCACTTATGGGACTCGCCACCTCACTAAGTGTTACTGCAGTGCTGGTTTGACTACGACCGGGGTGTACTAGGCCACCGGTGCTTGCCAGTTCACCAAAACGCTACCAAAAAAACTGTTAGCGATCGCAGGGATCAGGCCTGACTCTGCGAACGCTGCAGTTATGCGTTTAGTGTTTTGTAAGTGACAGTGATCGATCAATACTGCACTTGGGTGGGCTGGGCGGAGGGGCAAAACGCAGGTGCTAGCAGGTATCTGCGCTGATCCCGCTAACACTGCGTTTTTGGGAACCCTGAACTGCTGAGGACGCTAGTATAGATCTGATCGGATCAGATATTGATCCGTTCAGATACTATACCACTAAGGGAGGTGTACGCTGCGTGCGTGGGTGTTAGCGGTACTGGCGCTAACCTGCTGCTGCTTGGGGCTGGTGCTTACCAGTTCACCAAAATGCTACCAAAAAAACTGTTAGCGATCGCAGGGATCAGGCCTGACTCTGCGAACGCTGCAGTTATGCGTTTAGTGTTTTGTAAGTGACAGTGATCGATCGATACTGCACTTGGGTGGGCTGGGCTGGGCCGGGCGGAGGGGCAAAACGCAGGTGCTAGCAGGTATCTGGGCTGATCCCGCTAACACTGCGTTTTTGGGAACCCTAAACTGCTGGGGACGCTAGTATAGATCTGATCAGATCAGATATTGATCCGTTCAGATACTATACCACTAAGGGAGCTGTACGGTGCGTGGGTGTTAGCGCTACTGGCGCTATCCTGACACTACTTGGGGCTGGTGCTTACCAGTTCACCAAAATGCTACCAAAAAAACTGTTAGCGATCGCAGGGATTAGGCCTGACTCTGCGAACGCTGCAGTTATGCGTTTAGTGTTTTGTAAGTGACAGTGATCGATCGATACTGCACTTGGGTGGGCTGGGCTGGGCCGGGCAGAGGGGCAAAACGCAGGTGCTAGCAGGTATCTGGGCTGATCCCGCTAACACTGCATTTTTGGGAACCCTAAACTGCTGGGGACGCTAGTATAGATCTGATCAGATCAGATATTGATCCGTTCAGATACTATACCACTAAGGGAGCTGTACGGTGCGTGGGTGTTAGCGCTACTGTCGCTAACCTGACACTACTTGGGGCTGGTGCTTACCAGTTCACCAAAATGCTACCAAAAAAACTGTTAGCGATCGCAGGGATCAGGCCTGACTCTGCGAACGCTGCAGTTATGCGTTTAGTGTTTTGTAAGTGACAGTGATCGATTGATACTGCACTTGGGTGGGCTGGGCTGGGCTGGGTGGAGGGGGCAAAACGCAGGTGCTAGCAGGTATCTGGGCTGATCCCGCTAACACTGCGTTTTTGGGAACCCTAAACTGCTGGGGACGCCAGTATAGATCTGATCGGATCAGATATTGATGCGTTCAGATACTATACCACTAAGGGAGGTGCATGCTGCGTGCGTGGGTGTTAGCGGTACTGGCACTAACCTGATGCTGCCTGGGGCGACGCATATCACCGCCGGGCGATTAGGGGGCTAAACCTTTATTCGGTAATAAACGACGGGTGCCCTGACACTATAAAAAATAAACGAACTAACCAGCGTCACCCATAACAGTTATACGGTGATCAGTGGTGAAAGGGTTAACTAGAGGGCAATCAAGGGGTTAAAACATTTATAAGATAGTATATGGGGGTCCCTGTCGCTATAAAACGCTGACGGTGAACCTAGATATTTACGTCCCTAACTAGCGTCACCAGTGACACTAATACAGCGATCAGAAAAATTATCGCTTAGCGACACTGGCGACAGGGGGTGATCAAGGGGTTAAAACTTTATTAGGGGGGGTTAGGGGGTACCCTAGACCTACAGGGGGCTAATACTAACTGCCCTAACACAGTAACTGTCACAAACTGACACCATGCAGTAATCAGAAAAAAAAAACTGCTTGGTGTCAGTGTGACGGGGGGGGGGGGGGGTGATTAGGGGGTGATCGGGGGGTAAAGGGGGGTGTTATGTGGGCCTGGCATGTTCTACTGGGATGTGTTGTGTTTGTGCCCTCACTTGGATGTCTTCTCTCCTCGGTGCCGGAACGGAAACTGCCAAGCCAAGGAGCGATGACATCACATCCTCTGCCTCTGTGTACTACACAGAGGCAGGGGAAGCATCTCATTGGCTGGGAGCGATCGCGAGGGGGGGGCCACGATCGGATGGCCTCCCCCTCATCTCTGATCGCTGCCAGACCAAAGGCGACCGCCTCAGGCACCGGGGGGGTATGATCGGACCCCCCGCCCGCGAGAAGGCAATCACCAGGTACGTGATTTTGCCTGCCCGTGCCATTCTGCTGACGTATATCAGCGTGAGGCGGTTGTCAAGTGGTTAAATAACACCCATTGTCACTGTAAACACCAACTTAATACAAAAACTGGTATTGAGCATTGAAAGAAGCCACACATTGTTGAGTATAAAACCTTTTACTCCGTGCACATTCACATGAGCATTGTAAAAAAAAAATTTTTAAATAGAACATCTTGTTTTTATAAAGTTTTACCTTGAAAATTTTTTTTAGTACATAAACAGGCATGTTTCAAAACATAACATACACAACTTAGGAACTTACAAAGTTCAACATTGAAAAACTGAAGGCAATATCAGACGTTATAATGTCAAAAAGGTGTTGATATTGCCTTCATCAGATGGGGTGATGTCACCCCTGTAAAAACCAAATTTTGAGGATGCACACAAATTGGGAGTCAAACTGGGGATTTCCCTCCTGATCCCATGCCTAATGTCAACATGTGCTATCTCCCATCATGAGGGATCAATGGACGTGGTTTGGGGGTGCCACCACTTCCTCTCACCTACTTGAGTTACGAGGAAGGGGTTGCACCCACAAAACGCGTACATTGATATCCCATGATGGCAGATAGCACATGTTGACACACTGTGTGCATCTTCAAAATTTGGCTTTTAAAATGCGTCAAAAATTAGTTATAAAAAATTGGTCACCAAAAATAGAAAGTTGTGTCATTTTGTTGTTATTTAGATTCTTCCTAGTGCATCAATCATGTTCTTCAGTTTTTGTTCTATGTCATTTGTTTTTTGCTTTATGATGTCTAAATCCTGACTACAAAACATTATGTCCTGGATTAGCCTTTGTGCACTGTCACTCGTGAAATGAGGAGATTGTTCTTCCACAACATGCACATCACCTAAAAGAAAAAATACACACCATGTATTATAAATATGCATGCATACATCTATTACCTGAATCTGTGGTCTCAGACACTCACCTGTTGTGACAATTTCAACCACCTCTCCTTCCTCCACATCCTCTGGTTGTGGTGTCCTCTGTTCCCCTTCTTCCGGAGGTGGGGGGTTCTTGGTGGCCTCAGACGTCCGGAGTCTTTTCTCCCCTATAAGAATGAAACAAAAGGTATACTTAGCACACCGATATTTGAGGCCAGAAATAGGGATATGAAACATTGCTTGGAGGGTCTGCGCATGGCCAGGTGAGGGAGTGAGAGACACAAGCTCCCGGCCCCAGCCTGCTCCGTATGAGGCTGATTAACTGACCGACATGCTAGCAGTGTTTCAGGATTAGTCTGGTGGGACCTCAAGGCTACCTCTTGGTGAGACTACAGCGGTATGAACTCGGGGAGACAGAGGGAGACGAGAACTGCACACAAAGCAGCCCACCTGGTCCGGCTTCCCAGAGAGGGGGAGTTGCAGCCAGAGATCCACCGCTACTTCCCCACGGTACAGGGTGCGGGACTTGAACCCGGAAGTGAGAGAGGGAAGGCAAACGTGCTGCTGCAGCCTAGGGAGAGTACACCTATGCAGCAAGGACAGATGACGGTGAGAACTAGCGTGGAAGAGCTACAGACTATCCCACAGAGCCCCAGAACGTTGGCTGCGGTAGCGGGGGCTACACCTATGATCCCCCTACCTGGGGAGAAGGAAGCAGCGGGGTTGAAAATGGAGGACCTAAAGACACTTATACAGGCTCTCCCCACACGGGCAGACATAGAAACCCTTATTGGAAAAGTGGAGGATGCACACCGTAAGGAGCTGGAGCTGGTCCGGGGTGAACTACAAATACTAGCGGAGCGCGTGACGGATGGGGAGAGAGCATATCAAAGCCTGGAGCATACTGGAGAGAGATAATTTTACCCAAAAAGAGACCTCAGTGGCGCTACAGCTACAGTTGGAGGACCTCAAAGATCAGAGTAGACGCAACAATGTGCGCCTGCGAGGAATCCCAGAGGCATCAGACCAGGAAAACCTGCAGGACATGGTAAAATCAATTTTTTAAAATATACTTAAAGACGCTATGCCTTTAAATTTGGAACTTGATAGAGTTCATAGAGCATTAGGCCCAAAGTCCAAGGACATTAATCGCCCCCGTGACGTGGTGTGTCGTTTGCATTATTTCGCACATAGGGAGGCCATTTTGCGGAAAGCCTGGGAGACAGGAACAATAGACTTTAAGGGGGGCCAGGTGAAAATTCTACCAAACCTATCAAGAGCTACATTGCAGCGCAGAGCCCTACTACGTTGAGAAAAAATAGGAAAAGGGGAATTGGGAAAATAGGACTTTATATGATCCACATCACTTAGGTTGAATCAATCAATCAATTAATAGTAGAAATATTTATTGTTAGCCATATATCATTAGGCACTGTATACCGGTAACATTAATAGTAATAGATCAATATGTACAATACAGAATAAAGAAGGACATGATAAGTACATCATATAACAATCCAGGTAATATAGTAGAAGTTGTTGCACACATGAAATAATGAACCGGCAACATCCCCAATGCATAAAAGGACATAATAGGGAATAAAGTAGCATAAAAGATTACATGATTGATTCAAACAGTAAAACCCTAGTAAACCCATGATTAATGTGACATAGCATCAAAAATTCATGCTCGACGCGTTTCGTGGGTTGTTTCCACTCATCAGGAGCAGCTATACATTGGAGGTATCTATAATAAAATAAAATGAAAATCTTTCATCAATGGTAATTGATCAAAGAATAGGGAGAAGAGGGACATAGAACTTATAGTCCAATCATTCTTACCTATGGGTAGCTCATGTAGAGTATGGGTAATACTGATATTCAAGATACATCGGAGGTACCAGGGGGCGAAAGACCGCCCCCCCGGGAGCTGAGGTGATGGCTGTGCAGGCGGCGATAGGGCCAGGTGTCTAGTAGTGGGTGTTGGCCCCGTAGGGCTTCTGTGTCAATAAATAATTAGGGAAAGGGTGTTGGCATACAAGTAGGGGTGGTGCCATGGTAGTGAATAAGAAGATTATGAGTGAAACGAAAGAGGGGGGGGGGGGGTTTTAGTGATATAAAGTGATAAGAAATGGAGAAATAAGGTGTGTAAGAAAGCAGTAAAGAATAAGTATGAGAGGTAGCAAAGTAAGGAGGGTCCCCAGGTAAAGTAGTCAAGATATATGAAAATAGTAATCATAGAAATAGTAGAAATACTATGAAGATGCATTTGCCACCATAAGGCCAAGGATAACATCCATAGGATAAAGATTACCTGAAGTTATAGTGTGTCTGGGGAAATCCAATTGGGAATAGACAGTGCAAACCGAGTAGACCAAGATAAACCATATCTGGTGTAAACCAAGGGGAGTGTGGATGTAGAAGAAATCAGTCCGCCGGCAGAGCCACACCAACGTCACGTGGCGTGCTAAGAGAGAGGAGGCGACCATGTCAGAGCGACCAGTGCTCTTAAATGGGCGCCTGTCCTCCCTCGTGATGCACGCAGATGGAAAACACGTCTGCCCGCGGCGTCAGAGGTGACGTCGTACGCAAGACGTGTAGGCGTGGCGTCAACGCACAGCGCATGCGCAACCGCAACCCCGACGGCCATAATGGTCGGAATGGGGGCTGGGGGTGACCGCGGTGTGCGTTGCAGCTCCCGGGGCTGAAAGCAGCAGCCCCCATAAAATGACCTCACAGAGTAAAAACAGAGATTATAACAATTCCAGTATAGCAAGTGCCCTACCGCTGGCACTTGATACTAGTCAACAAAAAAATCAAAAAATCATGGAAATAGCAGCATAGATAAGTGTGTGAATCCATCCAATATTACATTTGAAAAAAAGAGAAAAAATGTTGGAACTTTATATGAGGCCATGACATGTCGTGCATTGGTCTCCATTCCATATTCGTTGAGAAAAAATAGGAAAAGGGGAATTGGGAAAATAGGACTTTATATGATCCACATCACTTAGGTTGAATCAATCAATCAATTAATAGTAGAAATATTTATTGTTAGCCATATATCATTAGGCACTGTATACCGGTAACATTAATAGTAATAGATCAATATGTACAATACAGAATAAAGAAGGACATGATAAGTACATCATATAACAATCCAGGTAATATAGTAGAAGTTGTTGCACACATGAAATAATGAACCGGCAACATCCCCAATGCATAAAAGGACATAATAGGGAATAAAGTAGCATAAAAGATTACATGATTGATTCAAACAGTAAAACCCTAGTAAACCCATGATTAATGTGACATAGCATCAAAAATTCATGCTCGACGCGTTTCGTGGGTTGTTTCCACTCATCAGGAGCAGCTATACATTGGAGGTATCTATAATAAAATAAAATGAAAATCTTTCATCAATGGTAATTGATCAAAGAATAGGGAGAAGAGGGACATAGAACTTATAGTCCAATCATTCTTACCTATGGGTAGCTAATGTAGAGTATGGGTAATACTGATATTCAAGATACATCGGAGGTACCAGGGGGCGAAAGACCGCCCCCCCGGGAGCTGAGGTGATGGCTGTGCAGGCGGCGATAGGGCCAGGTGTCTAGTAGTGGGTGTTGGCCCCGTAGGGCTTCTGTGTCAATAAATAATTAGGGAAAGGGTGTTAGCATACAAGTAGGGGTGGTGCCATGGTAGTGAATAAGAAGATTATGAGTGAAACGAAAGAGGGGGGGGGGGGTTTTTAGTGATATAAAGTGATAAGAAATGGAGAAATAAGGTGTGTAAGAAAGCAGTAAAGAATAAGTATGAGAGGTAGCAAAGTAAGGAGGGTCCCCAGGTAAAGTAGTCAAGATATATGAAAATAGTAATCATAGAAATAGTAGAAATACTATGAAGATGCATTTGCCACCATAAGGCCAAGGATAACATCCATAGGATAAAGATTACCTGAAGTTATAGTGTGTCTGGGGAAATCCAATTGGGAATAGACAGTGCAAACCGAGTAGACCAAGATAAACCATATCTGGTGTAAACCAAGGGGAGTGTGGATGTAGAAGAAATCAGTCCGCCGGCAGAGCCACACCAACGTCACGTGGCGTGCTAAGAGAGAGGAGGCGACCATGTCAGAGCGACCAGTGCTCTTAAATGGGCGCCTGTCCTCCCTCGTGATGCACGCAGATGGAAAACACGTCTGCCCGCGGCGTCAGAGGTGACGTCGTACGCAAGACGTGTAGGCATGGCGTCAACGCACAGCGCATGCGCAACCGCAACCCCGACGGCCATAATGGTCGGAATGGGGGCTGGGGGTGACCGCGGTGTGCGTTGCAGCTCCCGGGGCTGAAAGCAGCAGCCCCCATAAAATGACCTCACAGAGTAAAAACAGAGATTATAACAATTCCAGTATAGCAAGTGCCCTACCGCTGGCACTTGATACTAGTCAACAAAAAAATCAAAAAATCATGGAAATAGCAGCATAGATAAGTGTGTGAATCCATCCAATATTACATTTGAAAAAAAGAGAAAAAATGTTGGAACTTTATATGAGGCCATGACATGTCGTGCATTGGTCTCCATTCCATATTCGTTGAGAAAAAATAGGAAAAGGGGAATTGGGAAAATAGGACTTTATATGATCCACATCACTTAGGTTGAATCAATCAATCAATTAATAGTAGAAATATTTATTGTTAGCCATATATCATTAGGCACTGTATACCGGTAACATTAATAGTAATAGATCAATATGTACAATACAGAATAAAGAAGGACATGATAAGTACATCATATAACAATCCAGGTAATATAGTAGAAGTTGTTGCACACATGAAATAATGAACCGGCAACATCCCCAATGCATAAAAGGACATAATAGGGAATAAAGTAGCATAAAAGATTACATGATTGATTCAAACAGTAAAACCCTAGTAAACCCATGATTAATGTGACATAGCATCAAAAATTCATGCTCGACGCGTTTCGTGGGTTGTTTCCACTCATCAGGAGCAGCTATACATTGGAGGTATCTATAATAAAATAAAATGAAAATCTTTCATCAATGGTAATTGATCAAAGAATAGGGAGAAGAGGGACATAGAACTTATAGTCCAATCATTCTTACCTATGGGTAGCTAATGTAGAGTATGGGTAATACTGATATTCAAGATACATCGGAGGTACCAGGGGGCGAAAGACCGCCCCCCCGGGAGCTGAGGTGATGGCTGTGCAGGCGGCGATAGGGCCAGGTGTCTAGTAGTGGGTGTTGGCCCCGTAGGGCTTCTGTGTCAATAAATAATTAGGGAAAGGGTGTTAGCATACAAGTAGGGGTGGTGCCATGGTAGTGAATAAGAAGATTATGAGTGAAACGAAAGAGGGGGGGGGGGGGGTTTTAGTGATATAAAGTGATAAGAAATGGAGAAATAAGGTGTGTAAGAAAGCAGTAAAGAATAAGTATGAGAGGTAGCAAAGTAAGGAGGGTCCCCAGGTAAAGTAGTCAAGATATATGAAAATAGTAATCATAGAAATAGTAGAAATACTATGAAGATGCATTTGCCACCATAAGGCCAAGGATAACATCCATAGGATAAAGATTACCTGAAGTTATAGTGTGTCTGGGGAAATCCAATTGGGAATAGACAGTGCAAACCGAGTAGACCAAGATAAACCATATCTGGTGTAAACCAAGGGGAGTGTGGATGTAGAAGAAATCAGTCCGCCGGCAGAGCCACACCAACGTCACGTGGCGTGCTAAGAGAGAGGAGGCGACCATGTCAGAGCGACCAGTGCTCTTAAATGGGCGCCTGTCCTCCCTCGTGATGCACGCAGATGGAAAACACGTCTGCCCGCGGCGTCAGAGGTGACGTCGTACGCAAGACGTGTAGGCGTGGCGTCAACGCACAGCGCATGCGCAACCGCAACCCCGACGGCCATAATGGTCGGAATGGGGGCTGGGGGTGACCGCGGTGTGCGTTGCAGCTCCCGGGGCTGAAAGCAGCAGCCCCCATAAAATGACCTCACAGAGTAAAAACAGAGATTATAACAATTCCAGTATAGCAAGTGCCCTACCGCTGGCACTTGATACTAGTCAACAAAAAAATCAAAAAATCATGGAAATAGCAGCATAGATAAGTGTGTGAATCCATCCAATATTACATTTGAAAAAAAGAGAAAAAATGTTGGAACTTTATATGAGGCCATGACATGTCGTGCATTGGTCTCCATTCCATATTCGTTGAGAAAAAATAGGAAAAGGGGAATTGGGAAAATAGGACTTTATATGATCCACATCACTTAGGTTGAATCAATCAATCAATTAATAGTAGAAATATTTATTGTTAGCCATATATCATTAGGCACTGTATACCGGTAACATTAATAGTAATAGATCAATATGTACAATACAGAATAAAGAAGGACATGATAAGTACATCATATAACAATCCAGGTAATATAGTAGAAGTTGTTGCACACATGAAATAATGAACCGGCAACATCCCCAATGCATAAAAGGACATAATAGGGAATAAAGTAGCATAAAAGATTACATGATTGATTCAAACAGTAAAACCCTAGTAAACCCATGATTAATGTGACATAGCATCAAAAATTCATGCTCGACGCGTTTCGTGGGTTGTTTCCACTCATCAGGAGCAGCTATACATTGGAGGTATCTATAATAAAATAAAATGAAAATCTTTCATCAATGGTAATTGATCAAAGAATAGGGAGAAGAGGGACATAGAACTTATAGTCCAATCATTCTTACCTATGGGTAGCTAATGTAGAGTATGGGTAATACTGATATTCAAGATACATCGGAGGTACCAGGGGGCGAAAGACCGCCCCCCCGGGAGCTGAGGTGATGGCTGTGCAGGCGGCGATAGGGCCAGGTGTCTAGTAGTGGGTGTTGGCCCCGTAGGGCTTCTGTGTCAATAAATAATTAGGGAAAGGGTGTTAGGCAACACCCTTTCCCTAATTATTTATTGACACAGAAGCCCTACGGGGCCAACACCCACTACTAGACACCTGGCCCTATCGCCGCCTGCACAGCCATCACCTCAGCTCCCGGGGGGGCGGTCTTTCGCCCCCTGGTACCTCCGATGTATCTTGAATATCAGTATTACCCATACTCTACATTAGCTACCCATAGGTAAGAATGATTGGACTATAAGTTCTATGTCCCTCTTCTCCCTATTCTTTGATCAATTACCATTGATGAAAGATTTTCATTTTATTTTATTATAGATACCTCCAATGTATAGCTGCTCCTGATGAGTGGAAACAACCCACGAAACACGTCGAGCATGAATTTTTGATGCTATGTCACATTAATCATGGGTTTACTAGGGTTTTACTGTTTGAATCAATCATGTAATCTTTTATGCTACTTTATTCCCTATTATGTCCTTTTATGCATTGGGGATGTTGCCGGTTCATTATTTCATGTGTGCAACAACTTCTACTATATTACCTGGATTGTTATATGATGTACTTATCATGTCCTTCTTTATTCTGTATTGTACATATTGATCTATTACTATTAATGTTACCGGTATACAGTGCCTAATGATATATGGCTAACAATAAATATTTCTACTATTAATTGATTGATTGATTCAACCTAAGTGATGTGGATCATATAAAGTCCTATTTTCCCAATTCCCCTTTTCCTATTTTTTCTCAACGAATATGGAATGGAGACCAATGCACGACATGTCATGGCCTCATATAAAGTTCCAACATTTTTTCTCTTTTTTTCAGAGCCCTACTACGCCCATTATTAGAGCGGGTACGAGACTGGGGTGGGACATATCGGTGGAGGTTCCCAATTTCAGTGCTGATAAAAAAGGGCACTCTATCTTTCTGTTTGCGTTCCAGTGCAGACTTATCAGACCTTTTTTCGTTTCTGGGTGTTGATCCATTTGAGGTTCCAGACTGGTTGCAGTTGGTCCCAAGAGTGCCCAGAAAATAGGGAGAACATAGTATCATAAACAGGAAAGTGAAACTGTGAATATAACGGAGGGGAGATTCGGAGGAGAAGCTGGAAGAATGAAACCAGGGGGCTGTTTTTATTTTTTTTTTTTGCACTAGACCCCCTGTGGGTTTTTTTTCACTAGACTCCCTGTGGGGTTTTTTTGTCTGTTTTTGGGGGGTACTGGGTGGTCCCATCTCTCTCACCATTCCCTTTTCTGCCCAGTGGGGGATCTCCCTCCCCTTCTTGACGACGGAGGGGGAGGGAGTCATACAGATCCTTGGGTTTTTTTTCTTTTTTTTTTTCTATTTTATATATAAGTATACACATAAGTATATGCCAATTCCTTCTTTTCTCCAGCAGATGTATTGGACTGAACTTTGGGACTTGTGAGAATTATAAGTCGGGCTGGAAATGTTTATGTTTTGAATTTTTATTACCTTATTATTCTAATGTATTGATGACAAGACAGGTGATATGGTGGATATATAGAGGATCTGGGATGTGCTGGAGTGGGGGGGGGGGGGGGGTAAAGGGGTAGGGGGTAAGAGGGATTGCACGAGATAGCATAAGGATCACCACACCTTCCCTGGGAGGGAAGAGGAAGGGGATACATACATCCTTGTTTTATTAATACATAAGTATATGCCACTCCCTTCTTTCTTTCCTCTAACAGGGGTACTGAACTGAATATTTGGATTCATGTTAAAAGCCTAGATGGAAATGTTTTTTGTTGTTTGAATTCTTATCCAACTTCTCTTTTGTTGATGATAAGAAAGGTGTTATGATGGTTGAATAGAGGATCTGGGGTGCACTAGAGGGAAGGGGGGGGAGTAGAGGGGGGTAAAGGGGTAGGGAGTAGAGGGGACTGCACGAGACAGCACAAGGAAAACTACACCTAATATATGAAAAAGGAAGGCCATACAACACAGCCCTCCCTGTATCTTTATCCATGTGGGGTTTAGCTACACACATATACACAGAGTATTGCACCCTTTTTTTTCCACTAGACCCCCTGTGGGGTTTTATTTATTTATTTATTTATTTTTTGCACTAGACCCCCTGTGAGGGTTTTTTTTTCTCTTTTTTCTTTTTTTGCATTTGACCCCCTGTGGGTTTTTTATTCACTAGACCCCCTGTGGGTCTTTTTTTTGTACGTAACCCCCGGTGTGTTTTTTTTTCACTTTTTTTTTCTTTTTCATTTTTTTGCACTAGACCCCCTGTGGCTTTTTTCACTAGACCCCCTGTGGGTCTTTTTTTTTTGTGCGCGATCCCCTGTGTTTTTTTTCTCGCTTTTTTTTTCTTTTTTTGTTCACTAGACCCACTGCGGGTTTTTTCACTAGATCCCTTGTGGGCCCCCTTTTTTTTTTTTTTGCACTAGACCCCCTGTGGGTATTTTTCACTTTTTTTTTCTCTTTTCTTTTTTTGCACTAGACCCCCTGTGGGTTTTCTCTCTTTTTTTTTCTTTTTTCTTTTTTTTGCACTAGACCCCTTGTGGGTCTTTTTACTAGACCCCCTGTGGGGTTTTTTTTGTACTTGACCCCCTGCGTGTTTTTTTTTTCTCTTTCTTTTTCTCATTTTTTTTTTTATTGCATTGGATCCCCTGTGGGGTTGTTTTATTTTTTAATTTTTAATGTTTGAAGATTAGATAAAAGGGAATTAGTAACACAGACTTGGTAGAGCCGACACTGTTTAACACTAAGACACAAAGGAACACAACACATATGTACAAGAGAACAATAATAAAGATAATCACTAAGACCCCTTTCACACCGAGGGCGTTTTGCAGGCACTATAGCGTTAAAAATAGCGCCTACAATCCGCCCTCAAACAGCTGCAGCATTGTCTCCAGTGTGAAAGCCCTCGGGAGGACGGGAAAAAAAGTCCTGCCAGCAGCTTCTTTGGAGCGGTGAAGGAGCGGTGTGTTTACCGCTCCTCCACCGCTGCTCCCCATTGAAATCAATGGGGCAGCGCTGGGATACCGCCGGTTGCGGCGCATTGTGGGCGGTTTTAACCCTTTCTCGGCCGCTAGCGGGGGGTAAAAGCGCCCCACTAGCGGCCGAAATGCGCCGCTAATCCAACGGTAAAACGCCGCTAAAAATAGCGGCGTTTTACCGCTGACGCTGCGGGCGGCCCGGTGTGAAAGGACTCTTAAGGAGAGGTTTTTATTTCATAGTCACCTACTTAATTTATAGATTTATAAATAGACACAAAGGGGAGGTTGCATGGAATTTTGCAGAGGGAAGGCTAAAAGAGCAGAAGCTAGCAAATAATGGAGTAGGATAACAGAAGAAGGGCCTGAGAAGTGACATTAGAGAGTAGCAGGAATGTGTTAGGGAGAGGGATAGGCTGAAGGGGTATAGGAAGGGGGGGGTGGGAGTGGGGGGGTGGTGTGCCTTTTTTTTTGTTTTTTTTTGTTTAGGGGGGAGGGTTATTATGTAGTTGACATATTTCTCTGTGGAAGTAGACAGGGTGGGGTAGGGAGATAGGGAAAGGGGAGACGAGGGTGGGGGACACTATAGGGCACTATACCCCATGACATATTGCAGCGATGGAGGGGAAAGCTTCTCCCCGGACCCTCTTCCTTTGAGGACGGTATGTTGATATAAGTTTTACTTTCATGAAGATCATATGAAATAGAGCAATGGGCAAGAAAGTGATAATACAGAACGGTTGAGAATATAAATGTACAGGTATTGATTTAGAGATATAAACACATATTGAGGCGATGATATAAGGAGCAGGAGCGGGAGGGAGGGCCGGGAGCTCCACTCCCGGGTTCATGCGCAATCAATCCCCCATAGTAGCTTAGTACTCACTTAGGGTAGGGGGAGTTGAGTGCGTTAAGAAAGATACTCTTTTATCCCCTCATCTGTCGGAGGGAGATACGGGGGGGGGGGGGGAATAAACCCCACGTAACACATTAGGGTTATTAGAACCCTTTTTGTTCTTTTTTTCTTATTGTTCCTTTTTCTTTCTCTCTTTCTATTTTTTTTTTTTCTGTTGCTTTTTGGTGGGGGGGATGGAGGCTTTAAAGGTCACTTCTCTAAATGCGAAAGGGCTTAATGTACCGAAGAAAAGGAAGATTTTAATGCAAGATTTGAAACGCTCATACTCGGATGTGGCGTACATTCAGGAAACCCATTTCAGAGAGGGTAAGCTACCAATTCTTAAGAACAACTTCTACCCCTATGCATATCATGCATTTAATAGGGCAGCTAAATCAAGAGGGGTCTCTATATTGGTTTCAAGATGAATTTCCTGGACATTAATAGACAAAAAAACAGATATAGAGGGCAGATTTCTGTTCCTCAAAGGGACGATGGGTGGCATAAAAGTGACTTTGGCCACGCTATATGCCCCAATAATAATCAAGATCAATTTATCTGCGCTACTATTAATAAGCTGATGAAATTTACTGACGGTAAACTTATCTTGGGGGGTGATTTTAATCTTCCCCTAGACCCGAAGATGGATACCTCAGGGGGAAGCTTCTAGGTAGCTACAGGTCTACGTAAACGAGTCTTACAAATATTGCATAATTACCAACTTACTGACGCGTGGAGAGCGTATCACCCTGACGAAAGAGACTACACCTTCTATTCAGTGCCACATAAAGCATATTCTAGAATTGACTTATTTTTCACTCCATAGAGTAAGGTAACGGCGGTTAAAGAGGTGGCTATAGGGAGTATCACATGGTCAGACCATGCCCAGTCTCACTGACATTAACTATGAATGAGTATTCCTCTGACAAGAGGAGACAGTGGCGATTAAATGACAGTTTGAGGGAAGATACGATGGTAGTTGAGGACGTTATTAAGGAATTGCAGTATTATTTTCAATATAATACTGTAGAGGAGAGAGATGCAGGGATAATCTGGGAAGCGCACAAAACGGTAATAAGAGGGGTACTCATTAAGCATGGGTCCAGAATAAAAAAGGAAAGGGAGGCCCAATTGACCCAATTACTGACAGATATACAGATGTTAGAGTCCCAACATAAACAGAACACGAGGTGCACGGGGGAGACAGAACTCCTTAAATTGCGTAGACAAGTGACAGAGTTACTCCAACATAGAGCTAAGGCAGCACTTCAGAGATGCCGGAAATATTATTATGAAACAGGAGACAAATGCGGCCCTTCACTGGCTAGAGCTTTACAGGAACAGAGGACTCAATCCTATGTCCCCCACTTAGTGGACCCCGAAGGTAGAAAAGTACACCTTCCCTCCCAGATTGTCTCGACTTTCCGTAGATTTTACCAATCTTTATATAACTTGCCTACCAGATCACAACCTCAGAATATCATGGAGGAATATATTTCCTCTTCAGGTATTTCTCAATTGACAGAGCAGATTCGAGAAGAGTTGGACGTTGCTATTACCTTGATGGAATTGCAAGAGGCCATCAAGGCATCCAAACCAGGGAAAGCTCCGGGTCCGGATGGCTTTACACATAAATACTACCAGACATTTTTCCCTCAGTTGGGTAAGCAGATGGTACAAACATTTAATGCAATGGGACACAGGACAGGATTTACTCCAGAAACCCTGAAAGCACATATCACCGTTATTCCGAAGGAGGATAAGGACCCATCAATATGTGGCAGCTATTGCCCCATTTCTTTATTGAATGTAGATCTTAAGTTATTTACAAAAATATTAGCCACACGTATACAACCACATTTGACTGCATTAGTACACCCAGACCAGGTAGGCTTCATTCCAACGCGGGAGGCCCGTGATAATACCGTTAAAATTCTGAATCTAGTCCACATAGCCGGTCATTCTAAAACATCCACTGTGTTCCTGGGAACGGATGCCGAAAAGGCATTCGACCGGGTCAATTGGTCTTGTATGTTCTCAGTCCTACAATATGTGGGGGTAGGGTGGATCTCGAGCATATACACAAGGCCGGAGGCACAAATAAAAGCAAATGGAGTTCTATCTTAACCTTTTTCCATCTCTCCCGCCAAGGGTGCCCTTTATCACCACTCCTTTTTTCTATCACCTTAGAGCCATTTCTTTGTAAGGTCAGGCAAAACCCGGATATTAGGGGGTTAATAACTGGAGATTTACATCATAAAGTATCCGCATATGCGGATGATCTTTTATTCTGCCTTACTAATCCTGTTATATCTATGCCGAACCTACTAAGAGAATTGGACCAATATGGTGCACTGTCCAATTTAAAAATTAATATGTCCAAGTCAGAGGCAATGGGTGTATCTATGACTACGACTCAAATTAACGCTTTAAAAATGAATTTTACGTTTAGATGGACCTATACAGGCATCAAATACCTGGGCACGTTGATTCCACCTAAATTGGACCAAACCTTTGAGTTGAATTTCCCACCTCTACTGAGTAGAGTGAAAGTCTTACTCTCTAAATGGCATCAGGGCCTTTTCTCTTGGTTCGGTAGATGTAACATAATAAAAATGTCAGTATTGCCTACATTTTCCTATCTTTTTCAAACTCTACCCATTCATATACCCCCAGAATTCTTTAAACAGACTAATAAGATGATAACTGAATTCATTTGGGCCCATAAAAGGCCCAGAATTTAACGCTGTTTAATGACAATGCCTAAACAATATGGGGGGGTAGCGGTACCCGATATGCAGAAATATTATCAGGCGGCTCATATGGCGCGACTAGTAGACTGGTGTAGGCATGCAAGCTTTAAAATATGGCCAAAAATCTAGCAATCACAGTGTGAGGTCCCATTGCGTCGTGCGGTTTGGTGCTTTGGAGACCTGAGTTCAGCTCTCAAAAAGCACATTGGGCCCTACCCTGCGTATTTGCTCCCGAATATGTTCCACCACTTTATTATCATCTGTCAACTCCCCCCTGTACCCTATTGGAGGGAATCCTCGTTTCCCTCCGGGACTACAGGAGGGACCCTTCAGGAAACTTTCAGACTCACAGTGTTTTCAGGCCTCGCATTTTATACAAATAGCGACTGGGACATGGCCCTCATTACCTGAACTAACCTCATCCAACGACCGTTTCTGTCTTGATTTCTGGAGTGGAGCCCAGTTGCGATATTTCCTTAACACTCTCCCACCTCCAGACAGATTTCAACGAACATTGACACCCTTAGAACAACTATGTGAGGGGACAGGGCCTTGCTCTCATTTAATCTCGCAAATGTATGCACTACTGGTTGCCCCCCAAGAGGATTATGTCCCTCCATATATAAGGAAGTGGGAAATGACATTAGACAGGACGTTCACACAGGCACAACATAGGCAGATAGTAAATCTTGCGTTGAAATCTTCAATATCCACAAGAATCCAAGAAACTAATTTTAAAATAATGACAAGATGGTACCGTACACCCTCATTACTTAATAAACTCTTTCCGGAGATCCCGGACAAATGTTGGAGGTGTCAGGAGGAAAGAGGGACTCTACTCCACGTTCTTTGGTCCTGCCCAAAACTGGAGTACTTCTGGAGGGAGATACGGTGGATAGCACAGAAATTTACTGAGTATAACCTCCCAGAAGATCCAGCCCTATTTTTGTTACATGTCTCAAACATACCGGGGGAAACATATAGTAAATTAATTTTGTGCCATCTTATTAACGCAGCTAGATCGTGTATCGTACGGCAGTGGAGAGATACATACCCTCCCACAATTCTTACATGGGTCACACGAATTGAAGAGGTTAATAGGATGGAGGATTTGCTATTATCGGCTCAAAATCGAAAGGAGACATATTTAGAAACTTGGGGCCAATGGAATACATTTAAATTCTCGGAGGAAGGGAGTTCCCTCTTTGCTCCTGAGAGTATGTGAAAAAGAGAGTGTGGACCTGGGGGTGACCTCACTTTCGTGGATGATGGTATAGTAAACTCGCCTTTTCCTCAGAACATCTCCCCTATCAGTGTCTTGGGGGTTTTTTTTGTTTGTTTATTTTTTTTCTTTTCCCTCTTTCTATCTTTTCTCTCTCTCTTTTTTTTTTTTTTTTTTTTTTTTTAGGAATTCTTTCCCTCATAGGGCTTCTTACTTTCTTCTTTTGCCTCTTCAGATATGTAGAGGTTTTTCTTCTTAGTAAAGTATGTTGTCAGGGCATACAAGAGAAGCAGGTCTAATGGAAGAGAGAATGGGGACTATCTCAAATAACTAGCTATTTTTTCTGTAGATGTATTTAAGATAGGAGTAATGCTGTTAATTGGATTTTGAATGGATTCATTGGAACTCATACGATTGATGGATTAATGAAATTGTTTATTTCTCTATATGTATGACAACTAAAATAAAAAAAAAAAAGAAACATTGCTTGGAAGTGGGGTACAATTGTCTGTTTTGGCAGAGTTCCAAGCTGAAGACATGATTTTTTTCCCTTTACCAAAGCTGCAATATTTACCTTTTTTGGACAAGTTTCACACATGGAGACACCCCAAGTATCCACTGGAGTACCTGTGTGGGACACACTATAAAGTTTGTTCTTGTGTCCCACACTAGTGCTCCTAAGTCCAGATGTGTAAACAGCTGCTGAGTGTCCCCTCTTTCTAGTTTCAAACACATCTAGACAACAATGTCTTAAACTTCTTTTAATATAAATTAGCATGACCAAATGTAGTTAACCCTGTATCTGCCCAAAACATTGTATTTAGTTGGCAAACAAACAATGTTTCCTACGACCGATTACTGTGCCCATGAACATTTAAAGTAGCCATTTTAAACCGTACAACAGTAAAGAAAAGCATATGGAGCAGCATGCAAGTAATAATAATAGTAGGAACACATGACAAGTACTTACTTTTTAGAAGCACTTTCTTGATCCTTCTGTACTGATCCTGCTCCCTCAATTTCAGGTCTGACCAGCGTTTCCTCAATTGCTCCTTGGATCGTCATACCCCAAATTGCCTGTGCAGACTCTTCACAACTTTAGACATGATCTTGGCCTTTCTCACATTTGGGTTTAGGTAAGGTCCATACTTCCTGTCATAGTTGGCCCTCTTCAAGATGTCCACCATCTCTACAAAGGCCATATTTGAGGGACGTTGCTTGCTCTGGGCTTGCCTCCTCCTCGTTACTGCTATTACGAACCTGCTGTGTCTCCGCCATGTTCCTCTCCCATTGCAGTGAAAGAGAAGGGGCGGGGAATATTCTAGAAAAACGTCAGGGGCAGGCAACGTGGGCGGAGTTTCACGCATGCGCAGTGTATATAAAGCTAACACGCGTGTGTCGTACGTACGATCTGTGAGTGGAGGAAGTGGCGATCGTGAGAGCGAAGGTAACATTTTAACTTGGGACATCAGTGGCCTATACTGATTCGAGATTGAGGCCCATATTGGGATAAGATTAGGAGAGATTAGCCTGATATTAGTGTTTTTGTCTTGTGTTTTGTCTTGCAGCAAATATGAAACAATTCAAAGACCCGGAATTCATGGGCCAGTTCATAGACAGATACAGGGATATGAGAAATTTGTGGGAGGTTAAAAACCCCTTATATCGAAATAAACCAGCTAGGAAGGCATCGCTGGAGAAACTGCAGCAAATTGGGAAGACGCAGGTCCCCGACGCAAACATTGAGTTTGTGGATAAGAAAATTGGTAGCTTGAGAAGCACTTTATCAGGTACTCACCAGGGCCGAGATGCTGAGAGCGGCTTCCCTTCCAACTGAGTGCGCTATACCCCTGGAGGTGGCACAGAAGGTATTGGGCACGGAGGGGCACGGTTCGCCAGCAGGTAGATGAGGCTTGCGTGAAGGAACTTCTGGCAGAGAGAAGACTAGGATGCTGGACCGATGAGGAAAACCAGCTGAGACTCCTGAGACACCTTGAACTGGAGAGGTGACTGAAGCAAAGTCTAATGAAGAGGCTGAGGGTCAAACACCGTGGATCAGTAGAGGGGAAGTCCTTTAAGCAAGCCGGGGTCATGCACATTAGTCAGGCAGTGGAGAAGTCCTTATAGCAGGCCAAGGATGAAATACAGGGATCAGGCAATAGCATTGTCCTTAGAACAGGTCGAGGGTCAAACACAGGGATCAGGCAGGAAGAGAAGTCCGTTAGGCAAGCCGAGGTCAAGTGCAGGAGACGTTCAGAGATGGTCAAGACGATCCGGGTCACAGCAGGCAGGCACAGGTAAACAAGACTTGGGAACAGGAACACTGGAAGCTGAAAAGACAAACCAGCAAGGAGACAAGCAACAAGACTGCTTTTTCTAGGCCCGCCAGGAGACTCACGCCGTGCGCACAGTAGTGCGCGCGTGCCCACGTCATTGCGCCGTACCGCGCACTTGCGTGCGCTGACCCGCAGCATTGTGCACTCGTATGCGCCGTAGCGCTATTCTCCCGCGCAGGTGCACTGGGAAGTGTCGACGCTGACAGGTGAAGTTTCTACTATTTCTCTGACACACTTATAGGAAGGAGCTTAATAAGGTCCAGGCTTCCATGAAATCAGGAGCAGCAGCAAAGGATGTGTATGTACCCAGTCTGTGGTACTACAACAGGATGCGGTTTCTGGAAGACGAGATTGAAGCCAGGGAATCACTTTCTACGCTTCCATCCACCCTTCCCTCAACCCTTCCCTCAACCCCAGCTGAGGCTTCTGAGGACCAACCTGGGCCTTCCATCCTGGAAGAAGTTGAGGAGCCCAGCTGGAGCCAGGTATAGTATTTTTGAACATACAGTCAGGTCCATAAATATTGGGACATCGACATAATTCTAATCTTTTTGGCTCTATACCACCACAATGGATTTGAAATGAAACAAACAAGATGTGCTTTAACTGCAGACTTTCAGCTTTAATTTGAGGGTTTTTACATCCAAATCAGGTGAACGGTGTAGGAATTACAACAGTTTGTATATTTGCCTCCCACTTTTTAAGGGACCAAAAGTAATGGGACAGATTAACAATCATCCATCAAACTTTCACTTTTTAATACTTGGTTGCAAATCCTTTACAGTCAATTACAGCCTGAAGTCTGGAACGCATAGACATCACCAGATGCTGGGTTTCATCCCTGGTGATGCTCTGCCAGGCCTCTACTGCAACTGTCTTCAGTTCCTACTTGTTCTTGGGGCATTTTCCCTTCAGTTTTGTCTTCAGCAAGTGAAATGCATGTTGAGACGGTTATTTCTTTTCTCGGACATCACGGGACACAGAGCCACAGTAATTACTGATGGGTTATAGGGTATCACTAGGTATTGGACACTGGTCACACCCTAATCAGGAAGTTCAACCCCCTATATAACCCCTCCCCTTCCAGGGATACCTCAGTTTTTACGCCAGTGTCTTAGGTGTTGGACGTGCAAGGATGTCCTGTGCTGAAGCTCCAAAAGGAATATCCTAAGATCCTATACTGGGGCAAGCCAGGCGACCGGATCCATTCAAAGTGTCTTTTCATGGCCGAATTGGATGGTACCCGGGCCTCGTGTCCGAAGAAACGAGGTTTTACCTGTAACGCTTCTCTTTTTAGAGAGCTGGACCCGCGGATCAGAAAATGGCTTTAAACTTCCTAATTTCTGGCGAGGTGCTTTACAGGCCCAGAACTGAAGGATCCCCCTACTGATGGGGGCCCCAGTCTCTGACGGTTTTTTCACAAACGGAGCCCACCGTGAGAGGCGAAGGTTGGGTCTGTGTAAACTGAACCCTGCGGCTGGATAAGGTAAGAGGAGATTCCACAGAATTTTAATTCTAGTGGCTTTTCTCCTTTAAGGTAAATGCATGCTGTGCCTATTGTGACCACCGGGGGCTGCCAAGAGCACAAACCTTCTCATGCTTGATTCTGTCTCAGCGTCCGCTGCACAGGCTCTTCCTCTGGCTCCAAAGGTAAGATGGTGGGGGGTTTTCTCTGCTGGGATGGTCCCCCCAGGCTAGGGAAAGGCTCAGGTATGCTGGAAGGCGGGTGATACCGCACTGTCACAGCCGCTGCCGCCGCCGCCACAGAAGCCGCATTGCAATGCAGGGCCCATCACTGCCGGCCTCCTCCTTATTCCCTCACCCCCAGCCTTCCTTCAGGCTTGTCAGGAAGGGTCGGCTCGCGCGGGAAGCGCTCGTTTTTCAAAAACGAGGGGGGGCGGGGCGCCAGCACAGCGTCAGCGTGCTCAGACGCCCACAGTGCCACAAAGCATGGCTATTTAAAGCACACTGTACAGGTGCTCTGAGCCTTAGAGGGACACAGAGCTGACAGTCACATGTAAGGTGGGACACAGGCATTCCCCTGGGCTGCATTTACTAAAGAACACCGGATTGGGCATTTGGTAGCAAGGCTTTTAGCCAGACTACATCGCTCAGCAGTCAGTGTTCGTTTGATACCTCACACCTTGTTGCTTTGCACTATGGGTAGAAGAGGTTCAGGTACCCCAAGAACCAGAGGCACTAGGGGGTCTCGTTCAGGTTCTGAGGACCCCCTGCAGCTGAACAGGGAGAGCCATTGGGGTTAGGGGCTACACTTGCTGCTGGCACTTCAGCCCCTGTGTACATTACACAAGAAGTTTTTTCCTCAACCATTACTGGATTAGAGAAAAGACTAATGGCCGTGATTACATCTTCACTTAGTGGAAGAAAACGCACAAGGCCTTCCTCTGCTCCCCAAGACCCTCAGACAGAGGAGCTCTGGGATAAAGGAGATGAATCCCTTTCAGAGGATCGGGATGGGACGGATGATTCCTCTTCGGAGGATTCAGGTGGAGAGGGACCCTCTGCGACTTCCCAAGAGGAGAAGGTCTTAGTGCAGATCCTCACTGGTTTGGTCCGCTCCACATTTAAGTTGCCCATACCTGAAACTACTACAGAAACCTCTTCTGCTTTGGGGTCACTGAAACCTTTCCAAGCAGCACATGCTTTTCCTGTTCATAATTTACTTGAAAAGCTGCTTTATTCTGAGTGGGAACACCCAGATAAGCGATTTCTTACGCTGAAAAAGTTTTCTACACTTTATCCTATGGAAGAAAAATTTATTAAGAGGTGGGGAATACCGGCCATTGATGCGGCCATTTCCTCTGTAAATAGTAGTCTGACTTGTCCTGTAGACAACGCTCAGATGCTCAAAGATCCTGTGGATAAAAAGATGGACTTCTTATTGAAAGATGTTTTTTCCTTAGCAGGATCAGTGGCCCAACCTGCAGTAGCAGCGATTGGAGTCTGTCAATACTTAAGAGACCATGTTAAGCAGGTCATCAAAGTATTACCTGAACAGCAGGCCCAGGGGTTGGCTAACCTTCCTGCAGCTTTATGCTATGTTGTTGACGCCATCAGAGATTCTATCGTGCAGACCTCTCGCCTCTCGCTTGGGTTGGTGCATATACGTAGAATCTTATGGTTAAAGAACTGGTCAGCTGAAGCACCATGTAAGAAGCTCCTGGCTGGGTTTCCCTTTCGTGGTGAAAGGTTGTTTGGAGAGGACTTGGATAATTATATCAAGAGGATCTCCTGTGGGAAAAGCACTCTCTTACCTGATAAGAAGAAGAGTAAGCGTCCCTCTTTTAAACGGACTCTTTCCCCAGCGCCAGGGGCATCAGCCTCCAGGCAGTCACGGCGGTCTCCTCCGTCTGGGGCAAGAAACAAGAGTCAACCCCAGGGGCACAAGAGATCCTGGGGGAAGAAGTCTTCTAGACAAGACACTAAGGCCTCTTCATGAAGGGGCGCCCCGCTCGCTCGAGTGGGGGGAAAGACTGCTGCAGCTCTCAGGGCCCTGGCAGAAGGACTTCCGGGACAGATGGGTAATCTTAGGGTACAGTCTGGAGTTCCAAGAATTTCCCTCTCCTCGTGTCCTCAGATCCGGTGTTCCCAGAGAAGCAGAAGAGAAGCAGTCGCTCCTTCTAGCTATAGAGCGACTTTTGTCGCAAGAGGTCATTGTGGGGGTTCCCACAAAGGATCAAGGATTGAGACTCTACTCCAATCTTTTTATGGTCCAAAAACCAAATGGGGACGTCAGACCCATTTTGGATTTAAGAGATCTGAATTGATTCCCGAGGATGCAGTCCTTCCGTTTGGAATCAACTCGGACAGTAGTCTCCATCCTGCAGGGAAGAGAATTTCTGACATCAATAGACATCAGAGATACAGGCCTACCTGTGCCCATTTTTCCTGCTCAACTGAAGTGTCTGCAGGCAAAGATCACTGCTCTAAGGGAGCTGATTTTGACAGTCAGGACCAAGAAGGGTCCTTCTGTCCGCCTTTGTATAAGGCTGCTGGGGAAGATGGTGGCTTCATTCGAAGCAGTTCCCTATGCGCAGTTCCAGGCAGGACTGTTGCAACACAGTATTCTGTCGGCCTGGAACAAGGAGGTGCAGGCATTAGACTTTCCAATGCACCTGTCGCATGCGATGCGTCAGAGCCTCAGTTGATGGCTCATATCCGAAAACCTGCAGAAGGGGAATTCCTTCCTACCGGTTGCCTGGGATCCTCTTGCAGGCAGGACGGATGCGTTGGTGATCCCGTGGCAGCGGCTCTCACTGATGTATGCATTCCCTCCTATTCTGCTACTGCCACGGCTCCTTCGCAGGCTCAGGCAATAAGGGAAGTCGGCACTTCTGGTGGCCCCCATGTGGCCCAGAAGAACTTGATAAGCAGAGATAGCAGGGATGACGGTGGGTTCCCGGTGGACCCTACCGGTACGCCCAGACCTGTTATCTCAAGGTCTAGTATTCCAGCCTGCCTTACAAACGCTAGATTTGACGGGTGGGCTATTGAGACCCACGTTCTGAAAAGTCGTGGGCTTTCAGGTCCTGTCATATCTACCTTGATCAATGCAAGGAAGCCAGCTTCCAGAATGATTTATCATAGAGTCTGGAAAGCTTGTGTATCCTGGTGTGAATCCAGGGGTTGGCATCCCAGGAAATATGTCATAGGTAGAATTCTTGATTTTCTACAATTAGGATTAGAGATGAAGCTGGCCTTGAGTACCATCAAGGGCCAGGTCTCGGCCTTATCAGTGTTGTTTCAACGGCCGCTTGCTTCGCATTCTCTGGTCCGAAACTTCATGCAGGGGGTCATGCGTCTTAATCCTCCAGTTAAGGCGCCCCTAAACCCCTGGGACTTGAACTTGGTTCTATCGGTGTTACAGAAACAACCTTTTGAACCAATACGTCAGATTCCTTTAGTCTTGCTGACGAGGAAACTAATATTTCTGGTAGCCATCTCTTCTGCTAGAAGAGTGTCAGAAATAGCAGCTCTTTCCTGTAAAGAGCCTTACTTGATTATACACAAGGATAGAGTGGTACTGCGCCCTCATCCTAGTTTTCTACCGAAGGTGGTTTCAGAGTTTCATCTAAACCAAGACATTGTTCTGCCTTCCTTTTTTCCAGATCCCTGTTCTTCGGAAGAAAGGTCACTACATTCTTTGGATGTAGTAAGAGCAGTCAAGACCTATCTGGAGGCAACCGCTCAGATTCGCAAGACGGATGTCTTGTTCGTGCTGCCAGAGGGTCCCAATAGAGGACAGGCAGCGTCAAAAGCGACCATTTCTAAATGGATTCGACAGTTGATTATTCAAGCTTACGGTTTGAAACGGAAGGTTCCCCCGGTTCAGATCAAGGCACATTCCACAAGGGCTATTGGTGCTTCTTGGGCAGTGCATCACCAGGCCTCTATGGCTCAGATCTGGAAGGCCGCAACCTGGTCTTCAGTTCATACATTCACCAGATTCTATCAGGTGGATGTGAGAAGGCATGAGGATATCGCCTTTGGGCGTAGTGTGCTGCAGACAGCGGTACAAGGTCCTCAGGTCTGGTAGCACCCTACCGGGTTGTGATCCCCCCCCCCCTCAGTTGGCATTGCTTTGGGACATCCCATCAGTAATTACTGTGGCTCTGTGTCCCGTGATGTCCGAGAAAAGAAAATAGGATTTTTTATTACAGCTTACCTGTAAAATCCTTTTCTTTCGACGGACATCACGGGACACAGAGGTCCCGCCCCTCTTCTAATACACCTATATTGCTTTGCTACAAAACTGAGGTATCCCTGGAAGGGGAGGGGTTATATAGGGGGTTGAACTTCCTGATTAGGGTGTGACCAGTGTCCAATACCTAGTGATACCCTATAACCCATCAGTAATTACTGTGGCTCTGTGTCCCGTGATGTCCGTCGAAAGAAAAGGATTTTACAGGTAAGCTGTAATAAAAAATCCTATTATCTCACACCCTAACAGATCCCATTGCTGGTAACTCTTCTTGACTTTTGGGCTATTTTGTAAGTATCTTCTCTATTCAAAGTAGACAATTTGGACATCTCTGATACAATTTTCTCTATTAGCCGGAGGTTCCACATGTATCAATATTTATGATATTCCTTTGTTTTTCTCAGTTAAATTATGCATCCCACCCCTACTGACTGGCAAGAAGCCAAGAAACGCGTCAGGTTCTCAAACTACGGATGCCCTATCAAGCCTAAATCATATTCCCGACATTTATCAATTTTTTATTGAGTTTTCTCATTTCATGCGATTTTGTGATTTTGATTGGCGATTTTAATTCATGTATTTCTGTTATGAATTGCATATATGTATGTCCATTGATTTGTTTACACTACTGAGTCTTCAATGATTGTTACTGCTAAATATGTTTATATATCAATTCATGCGACTATGTCTGTATCTATACTACTTTATTGGTACTGTATGCATCAAAATCATGGACTTGACTATAAATTAAATCCAATCATTTTACTTAATCACATGTATTCATTATTATACTTTCAATTGACATGCTTCATTTAAAGTCCCACTTGCCCCTCTCTTTTTCTTTTATATATGGACCCGGGATGGAAGCATGCCATTGATATTTAGTTATGCGACTGGTCACTTTCTTTGTTTAAGTGAAATGCATGCTCAATCAGATTCAGGTCAGGTGATTGACCTGGCCATTGCATAACATTCCACTTCTTTCCCTTAAAAAATTCTTTGGTTGCTTTCGCAGTATGCTTCGGATCATTGTCCATCTGCACTGTGAAGTGCCGTCCAATGAGTTCTGAAGCATTTGGCTGAATATGAGCAGATAATATTGCCCGAAACACTTGAGAATTCATCCTGCTGCTTTTGTCAGCAGTCACATCATCAATAAATACAAGAGAACCAGTTTGATTGGCAGCCATACATGCCCACGCCATGACACTACCACCACCATGCTTCACTGATGAGGTGGTATGCTTTGGATCATGAGCAGTTCCTTTCCTTCTCCATACTCTTCTCTTCCCATCACTCTGGTACAAGTTGATCTTGGTCTCATCTCTCCATAGGATATTGTTCCAGAACTGTGAAGGCTTTTTTAGATTTTGTTTGGCAAACTCTAATCTGGCCTTCCTGTTTTTGAGGCTCACCAATGATTTACATCTTGTGGTGAACCCTCTGTATTCACTCTGGTGAAGTCTTCTCTTGATTGTTGACTGTGACACACATACACCTACCTCCTGGAGAGTGTTCTTGATCTGGCCAACTATTGTGAAGGGTATTTTCTTCACCAGGGAAAGAATTCTTCGGTCATCCACCACAGTTGTTTTCTGTGGTCTTCTGGGTCTTTTGCTGTTGCTGAGCTTACCGGTGCGTTCTTTCTTTTTAAGGATGTTCACATTTGGCCACACCTAATGTTTTTGCTATCTCTCTGATGGGTTTGTTTTGTTTTTTCAGCCTAATGATGGCATGCTTCACTGATAGTGACAGCTCTTTGGATCCCATATTGAGAGTTGACAGCAACAGATTCCAAATGCAAATAGCACACTTGAAATGAACTCTGGCCTTTTATCTGCTCCTTGTAAATGGGATAATGAGGGAATAACACACCTGGCCATGGAACAGCTGAGCAGCCAATTGTCCCATTACTTTTGGTCCCTTAAAAAGTGGGAGGCACATATACAAACTGTTGTAATTCCTATACCGTTCACCTGATTTGGATGTAAATACCCTCAAATTAAATCTGAAAGTCTGCAGTTAACCACTTGCCGACCTCCTAACGCAGATATACTGCGTCACAATGGCACGGACAGGCAAAATCACGTACCTGGTACCCCCCGGTGCCCGAGGCGGTTGGCTTCGTTGGGGAAGCGACACAGGCAGAGGGGGAGGCCACTCATTCGTGGCCACCCCCTCGCAATTGCTCCCCACGAATGAAATTCTTCCTCTGCCGCTGTAATGTAAACAGCGGCAAAGCAAGTGATGTCATCTCTCCTCGAGCCGGTCTTTTCATTCCGGCGCTGAGGAGAGAAGACATCAAGTAAGTCTGCACAACACTACATGTACAGTAGAACACATTAGGCACACTCCCCCCCCATCACCCCCCGATCACCCCCTGATCACCCCCCCCCCCCCCCCCGTCACAGTGACACCAATAGCAGGTTTTTTTTTTGCATTAGTGTCAGTTTGTGACAGGTATAAGTGGTAGGGCAGTTAGGGTTAGCCCCCTCTAGGTCTAGGGTACCCCCTAACCCCCCCTAATAAAGTTTTAACCCCTTGATCACCCCCCGTCGCCAGTGTCACTAAGCGATCATTTTTCTGATCGCTGTATTAGTGACACAGGTGACGCTAGTTAGGGAGGTAAGTATATAGGTTCGCCGTCAGTGTTTTATAGCGACAGGGACCCCCATATACTACCTAGTAAAGGTTTTAACCCCCTGATTGCCCCCTAGTTAACCCTTTCACCAGCGATCACCGTATAAGTGTTACGGGTGACGCTGGTTAGTTACTTTGTTTATTATAGTTTCAGGGCACCCGCCGTTTATTACCTTATAAAGGTTTAACCCCCTGATTGCCCGGCGGTGATATAAGTTAAGTTTTAGGGTCAGATAAGGTCTGCGTCGCCCCAGGCAGCGTCAGGTTAGCGCCAGTACCGCTAACACCCACGCACGCAGCATACAACTCCCTTAGTGCTATAGTATCTGAAAAGATCAATATCTGATCTGATCAGATCTATACTAGCGTCCCCAGCAGTATACCTGCTAGCACCTGCGTTTTGCCCCTCGGCCTAGCCCAGCCCAGCCCACCCAAGTGCAGTATCGATCGATAACTGTCAATTACAAAACACTAAGCACACATAACTGCAGCGTTCGCAGAGTCAGGCCTGATCCCTGCGATCGCTAACAGTTTTTTTGGTAGCGTTTTGATACAGTCGCTAACAGTCAGGAGCTTTTTTGCCTGTGAGTCTCACTAGTGTACCCCTAAATTTAGAGCCCAAAATGGCAAATCGAAGGTACGCTAGTGAAGAGGCCTACACGTTTCTGAGCATGACAGATAGTGAAGAGGAAGTCACTCATCTGTCAGATTCAGGCTCAGAGTACGATCCTGTAGAGGAGCGGCTCCATGACAGATAGCTCTGACGACGGAGTTGTGGTCCCTGCCAAGGTCAGGCGTACCAGACCCCGAACTTCTTCTTCTGTCCTTGAAGTGCAAGAACCGCAGGTCCCTCGTATGGAGCGGAGAAGTACTAGCGCCGCTATTCCTTCTGGTAAACTGGCAAGCACCAGCGGCCTAGTACACCCTGGTCGTACATCCAGCACTGCAGTAACACTTGGTGACGTGGCGAGTCCCATAAGTGCAGTTCAAGCTGGCGAGGTGGCAAGCACAAGTAGTGTCCCGCTGCCACCAAGAAGACGAACACAGGCCCGTCGTGCCCATAGTGCCCTTCCCGCTGCATTCGCCAATCCGAATTGGGAACCCAACACTTCAGCAGCACCCATACTTCCCCCATTCACTGACCAACCCGGCATTCAGGTGGAAACAGTTGATTTTACGTCACTGGATTTTTATGTGCTGTTTTTCACCGAAGATCTTTATAGATATATTGTGGACTAAAGCAATTTGTACACTGGTCAACACATCGCCACTATTCCCCAGTCCTCCCTTGCCAGAGATTGGAAACCAATTACGGTTTCCGAATTTAAGATCTTTCTGGGCCTTTCCCTCAACATGGGCATAAATAAAAAGAGTGAGTTGCGGTCATATTGGTCCACTGACCCAATTTACCATATGCCCGTGTTCTCTGCCTCCATGGCCAGGGCACGATACGAGCAGATTTTGCGGTTCATGCACTTCAACAACAATGAACTTTGTCCTCGTAGAGACCCTGAATATGATCGGCTCTACAAAATTCGGCCCCTCGTAAACCACTTCAACCAACGTTTTGCAGACTTGTTTACTCCCCATCAAGTTGTCTGCGTTGATGAGTCCCTGATTAAATTTTCTGGCCGGTTGTCATTCAAACAGTACCTTCCCAGCAAGCGTGCCAGATACGGGGTCAAGATGTATAAGCTCTGTGACAGGGCCACAGGCTATACATGTAATTTTAGGGTTTACGAGGGCAAAGATAGTCACGTAGAGCCGACAAACTGCCCTGACTACATAGGAAGCGCTGGCAAGATAGTGTGGGACTTGGTGTCACCCTTATTCGGAAAGGGGTACTACTTGTACGTGGACAATTATTACACGAGCGTGCCACTTTTTAGCCACCTTTTCGATCATCAGATTGGAGCATGTGGCACCCTGCGAACTAATCGCGGGGGCTTTCCCCATCGGCTTGTAGATTCCCGTCTTAGGCTGGGGGAGAGAGCCTGCTTGCAGTGTAATAACTTGCTCGCTATGAAGTGGAGGGATAATAAGAATGTTTTCGTTCTTACCTCCCTTCTTGCAGACACGACGGTCCAAATTACTACGGCGACTGGTGTTGTGGAGAAACCCCTCTGTGTCCATGAATATAACCTTAACATGGGAGGGGTGGACCTCAACGACCAGGTGTTGGCGCCGTACCTAGTTGCCCGTAAGGCCAGACGCTGGTACAAAAAAGTGTCTGTTTATTTATTTCAATTGGCTTTGCTGAATGCTTATGTGCTATACAGAGATTCAGGACGGACTGGATCCTTCCTTAAATTCCAGGAAGAGATCGTCAGAGCCCTTCTGTTTCCAGACGGGGCTCCACCTCACCATCCCCAACCAAATGCAGTAAGCCGGCTGCATGAGAGGCATTTTCTTTATGTCCTCCCGAGTACCCCTACCCAACGAGCCCCCCAAAAAAGATGTCCTGTCTGCAGCAAGCGCGGATATAGGCATGACACCCGGTATTATTGTCCCTTCTGTCCTGACAATCCTGGTCTTTGCATTGGTGAATGTTTTAAACGCTAGCATACACTAGTTGAGTATTAGCGTAGGGTACAGCACTGCACAGACTAGGATACACTTTCACAGGGTCTCCCAAGATGCCATCGCATTTTGAGAGACCCAAACCTGGTACCAGTTAAAAACGTTAAAGTTACTAATAAAAGTGTTAAAGAAAAAAAACACAAAAAAATATATTAAAAAAAAAAAAAATAGTTGTTTTATTGTTCTCTCTCTATTCTCTCTCTCTATTGTTCTGCTCTTTTTTATTCTATTCTATTCTGCAATGTTTTATTGTTATTATGTTTTTATCATGTTTGCTTTATAGGTATGCAATTTTTTTATACTTTGTTTTTTTATTGTTAACCACTTTTTTGTTTTCAGGTATGCCATTCAGCTGCAGAGCGGATTTATTTATCTTGACAGCAACAGCGTTTGCTCCCACGATACATAAAGCCGTGACTCCAGCGCTGTCGGAGGTGATTTCACCACCACAGTTACATACTTCAGCATATATGCCGAAGCGTGGGGGCAGCAGTGGGTGGAGGAGCGATTTGCTCCTGCCTTTTGCGGGAGGATGCCCCCATGCTTCGGCATATATATATATATACAACAGCAAGGGGGAGGGGAAGTGGGACTTTGTATGAAACTGCGCCGGGTAGAGGTCGCACGTTTCCATCCCTATCGCACAATATCTAGAAAACCCGCAAGCAAAGGCCAGTGGGTAAAGGAGGAGGGGGTGGGACTTTATATGAAGCCAATGGTTTGCAAGCCGACACAAACGGTGGGTCAATAAAATTCTTTATTTGCATGTTCATACAAACAATGGTATCAGACAATATCAATATAACACTTGGTAAAATGTTAGCAATGATAACCAGAGATCAACATAAGGACCAGTAGTATAGTTATCAAGGATATAAAAGATATACAGGTAACATGGGTAACAACATGAGTATAAGCAATATTATTGAAGATAGACCAGGGATCACCAGGTGTCAGAATGCGTAAATGGTTAAAACAAAGTAATGCCTGCCTGATAGCTGGCCTCAAATTCCTGTTAAGGGGTAAAACTCGGTATAGCATGGGTTGGGACAGTAAATGACAACCGGTAGCTCGACGCGTTTCGTGGTTCAAGACCACTCATCAGGAGCAGACATGTCATGTTTCTGGAAATAAAAATGATAATAATATCAAGGGCCAAGGTAACAATGGGTACAGAGGGCTAAATAATCCTCCAAAAATTGAAAAGTACTCACGACAATTGTGGGTAAATGGTGAATGGCCAGGTACGGCAACCATCCGGGACTAATGCCAGGTCGGGAGCTGAGGCGGGCCCCCCCGCCGCGGCGACCAAAACAGGCAATCCCCCCCAGGGCGATGCAGAGCCACGAGGCACCCTAGAGTTGAGAGTGGAAGATGAGTGATAATGCAGGGAGTGTGTGTGCAGCGGGGGGAGGAGGGAGGGGGAAAAAGAGTGGGGAAGGTAAGGGTTAGGGGGGGGAAAAGAAAAGGGGGGGGGGGGAAGTGGAGAGTGAGCGTGATGTAGAGGTGAGTGAATGAGTGGGTGGAGTGAGGAATGGAGTGAGGGAAAGAGGGATGGGAAAGCTAGAGGGTGACATGTGCACGAACCAGGGTAAGGAGTGAGCTTACCTGTGTGACAGGGTGGTGTGGAGCAACCACCACCATACTGAAGTGTAGCTGTAGTGTACCTCGAGCGCCGCATCGCCCCAGGTGAACAAGACGCCCATATATAGACGCCGCCGCGGGGAGGCCCGCCAACGTCACGTCCGCACGGCCGAAGGTGGGAGGAGCCAGAGCCATGTTTCTTATCCTGTTACTAGGTTTATCAATTTTATGGTCAATCCTTCCCTAATGGTGGTCCAACCCAATTGTGGGTGGGTGGTTGTGGCTGGCCGGTGGGCCGTCCGGCCTTCGCCTGCCCGGGAGCTGCGATGGGCACTGCCGGCCTCGGGGCCCCCCCCCTCCCCCTTCCTCGCCCGCCTCCCTTGGTGGGCGTGTGTGTGGGGGCGGGGCTTGCCGCCACTGCCCATCGACGTCACGTCACCAGCGGTGGATGTACGCCGCGCCTCCTGGCGCCGCCGCGCCCTCCACGCTGGTTGTTATGCCCGCAGGCTTGGTGGGTTGGTCTCAGCGGCCGCCGACCATTGGTCGGCCTCCCGCTCTGGCTCCTCCCACCTTCAGCCGTGCGGACGTGACGTTGGCGGGCCTCCCCGCGGCGGCGTCTATATATGGGCGTCTTGTTCACCTGGGGCGATGCGGCGCTCGAGGTACACTACAGCTACACTTCAGTATGGTGGTGGTTGCTCCACACCACCCTGTCACACAGGTAAGCTCACTCCTTACCCTGGTTCGTGCACATGTCACCCTCTAGCTTTCCCATCCCTCTTTCCCTCACTCCATTCCTCACTCCACCCACTCATTCACTCACCTCTACATCACGCTCACTCTCCACTCCCCCCCCCCCCCTTTTCTTTTCCCCCCCCTAACCCTTACCTTCCCCACTCTTTTTCCCCCTCCCTCCTCCCCCCGCTGCACACACACTCCCTGCATTATCACTCATCTTCCACTCTCAACTCTAGGGTGCCTCGTGGCTCTGCATCGCCCTGGGGGGGATTGCCTGTTTTGGTCGCCGCGGCGGGGGGGCCCGCCTCAGCTCCCGACCTGGCATTAGTCCCGGATGGTTGCCGTACCTGGCCATTCACCATTTACCCACAATTGTCGTGAGTACTTTTCAATTTTTGGAGGATTATTTAGCCCTCTGTACCCATTGTTACCTTGGCCCTTGATATTATTATCATTTTTATTTCCAGAAACATGACATGTCTGCTCCTGATGAGTGGTCTTGAACCACGAAACGCGTCGAGCTACCGGTTGTCATTTACTGTCCCAACCCATGCTATACCGAGTTTTACCCCTTAACAGGAATTTGAGGCCAGCTATCAGGCAGGCATTACTTTGTTTTAACCATTTACGCATTCTGACACCTGGTGATCCCTGGTCTATCTTCAATAATATTGCTTATACTCATGTTGTTACCCATGTTACCTGTATATCTTTTATATCCTTGATAACTATACTACTGGTCCTTATGTTGATCTCTGGTTATCATTGCTAACATTTTACCAAGTGTTATATTGATATTGTCTGATACCATTGTTTGTATGAACATGCAAATAAAGAATTTTATTGACCCACCGTTTGTGTCGGCTTGCAAACCATTGGCTTCATATAAAGTCCCACCCCCTCCTCCTTTACCCACTGGCCTTTGCTTGCGGGTTTTCTAGATATTGTGCGATAGGGATGGAAACGTGCGACCTCTACCCGGCGCAGTTTCATACAAAGTCCCACTTCCCCTCCCCCTTGCTGTTGTTTATATGAATAGGGATGGAAGCCCATGGTTTGCTCTATTGCTCTATCCTGATATTACCAGATTGTTATCATCCTGCCCCTATTGATTTCTTGGGAGCCTCACCTGTGTTTACCTTTTTGTCATTTTTACCAGTTCCAATTGTACATGCCATGTTTCTTATCCTGTTACTAGGTTTATCAATTTTATGGTCAATCCTTCCCTAATGGTGGTCCAACCCAATTGTGGGTGGGTGGTTGTGGCTGGCCGGTGGGCCGTCCGGCCTTCGCCTGCCCGGGAGCTGCGATGGGCACTGCCGGCCTCGGGGCCCCCCCCCCTCCCCCTTCCTCGCCCGCCTCCCTTGGTGGGCGTGTGTGTGGGGGCGGGGCTTGCCGCCACTGCCCATCGACGTCACGTCACCAGCGGTGGATGTACGCCGCGCCTCCTGGCGCCGCCGCGCCCTCCACGCTGGTTGTTATGCCCGCAGGCTTGGTGGGTTGGTCTCAGCGGCCGCCGACCATTGGTCGGCCTCCCGCTCTGGCTCCTCCCACCTTCGGACGTGCGGACGTGACGTTGGCGGGCCTCCCCGCGGCGGCGTCTATATATGGGCGTCTTGTTCACCTGGGGCGATGCGGCGCTCGAGGTACACTACAGCTACACTTCAGTATGGTGGTGGTTGCTCCACACCACCCTGTCACACAGGTAAGCTCACTCCTTACCCTGGTTCGTGCACATGTCACCCTCTAGCTTTCCCATCCCTCTTTCCCTCACTCCATTCCTCACTCCACCCACTCATTCACTCACCTCTACATCACGCTCACTCTCCACTTCCCCCCCCCCCCTTTTCTTTTCCCCCCCCTAACCCTTACCTTCCCCACTCTTTTTCCCCCTCCCTCCTCCCCCCGCTGCACACACACTCCCTGCATTATCACTCATCTTCCACTCTCAACTCTAGGGTGCCTCGTGGCTCTGCATCGCCCTGGGGGGGATTGCCTGTTTTGGTCGCCGCGGCGGGGGGGCCCGCCTCAGCTCCCGACCTGGCATTAGTCCCGGATGGTTGCCGTACCTGGCCATTCACCATTTACCCACAATTGTCGTGAGTACTTTTCAATTTTTGGAGGATTATTTAGCCCTCTGTACCCATTGTTACCTTGGCCCTTGATATTATTATCATTTTTATTTCCAGAAACATGACATGTCTGCTCCTGATGAGTGGTCTTGAACCACGAAACGCGTCGAGCTACCGGTTGTCATTTACTGTCCCAACCCATGCTATACCGAGTTTTACCCCTTAACAGGAATTTGAGGCCAGCTATCAGGCAGGCATTACTTTGTTTTAACCATTTACGCATTCTGACACCTGGTGATCCCTGGTCTATCTTCAATAATATTGCTTATACTCATGTTGTTACCCATGTTACCTGTATATCTTTTATATCCTTGATAACTATACTACTGGTCCTTATGTTGATCTCTGGTTATCATTGCTAACATTTTACCAAGTGTTATATTGATATTGTCTGATACCATTGTTTGTATGAACATGCAAATAAAGAATTTTATTGACCCACCGTTTGTGTCGGCTTGCAAACCATTGGCTTCATATAAAGTCCCACCCCCTCCTCCTTTACCCACTGGCCTTTGCTTGCGGGTTTTCTAGATATATATATATATATATTTTAGGCACAGGTTGCGTTAAATGTTTTATTTTTTACTATGTTTTTTTTTTATTTGCTTTGCAGGTATGATAAGTCTGTTATACTGTAATGTTACTTTGTTTTTTTGTTAACCATCATTTGCTTAGCAGGTACGCTATTCAGCTGCAGAGCGGATTTATATATCTTGACAGCAACAGTGTTTGCTCCCACGATACATAAAGCCGTGACTCCAGCGCTGTCGGAGGTGATTTCACCACCACAGTTACATACTTCAGCATATATGCCGAAGCGTGGGGGCAGCAGTGGGTGGAGGAGCAATTTGCTCCTGCCTTTTGCGGGAGGATGCCCCCATGCTTTGGCATATATATATTTTAGGCACAGGTTGCGTTAAATGTTTTATTTTTTACTATGTTTTTTTTTGTATTTGCTTTGTAGGTATGGTAAGTCTGTTATACTGTAATGTTACTTTGTTTTATTGTTAACAATCATTTGCTTAGCAGGTACGCCATTCAGTTGCAGCGCGGATTTGTTTATCTTGACAGCAACAGCGTTTGCACCCACGATACATAAAGCCGTGACTCCAGTGCTGTCGGAGGTGATTTCACCACCACAGTTACATACTTCAGCATATATGCATAAGCATGGGGGCAGCAGTGGGTGGAGGAGCGATTTGCTCCTGCCTTTTGCGGGAGGATGCCCCCATGCTTCGGCATATATAAACGGTGCATGTATGCCCATCATTAGAAGTGGGTGGATGTAAAGTAGAAAAGGGAACAATGGAACATATATGGCATGGATGTCATCGGGTGAAAGAATTCTGGAACAAGATATACGAGATCTATCATAAGGTATCGGGAGTAGAGGTGACCCCGAGTATGGAAATTGCATTACTGTCTCTGATACCAAAGTCAATAAAGACAATTAAAAAAGACATCATTCATCATATGACATCAGCAGCAAGAACAATAATAGCAAAAAACTGGAAAAAAACAGAGAAAGCAGCTATAGCAGATTGGATATGTGAAATGAATGAAATACAATATATGGAAGAACAAATTAGAGAGGAAGGGCATATAACAAACCAATTACCTGAAATCTGGCAAAAATGGGAAGAGTTTCGGTCATCGCGAGAAATATTAGAATTTATATAAGGAAGGAGGAAAAGAAAGGAGAATTTTTTTTTTTTTTTTTTTTTTTTAATGAATGTGGTATGTATGAGAAGATAGGTATGGGGGGGGGGGGGAGGGTAAGGGTGAGTAGGAAGTGGTGGTTTAATGTTGAATGATGCAGATGTTTACAGCCTGTTAGGAAAAATCTTTTATGTATTAGGAGTAAGAAGAACATGCTGTATAATGTTTTGTTTAATTGGGATGTTATGATATTTATGATTGTTTTATATGAAATGGAAAACTTAATAATAAAATGAGATTGAAACAGAAGTGGGTGGATGAAGAGAGGTATTCATGCAGCTTTTTTTTCATGCAGCCTGTGGGCTGAACGAAAAAAATATATTGATCGGTGGGTATGCCCATCATTAGAAGTGGGTGGATGAAGGGAGGTATTCTAATGGTGGGCATACCCACCGATCAATATATTTTTTTCGTTCAGCCCACAGGCTGCATGAAAAAAAAGTTTACAATATATGCCCAACAAGGACCAGCAACGTACTGGTATGTTGCTGGACTTTGAGTGGTTATACCAGAATGATGCCTGCAGGTTTAGGTATCATCTTGGTATCATTCTTTTCAGCCAGCGGTCGGCTTTCATGTAAAAGCAATCCTAGCGGCTAATTAGCCTCTAGACTGCTTTTACAAGCAGTGGGAGGGAATGCCCCCCCCCTGCTGTCTTCCATGTTTTTCTCTGGCTCTCCTGTCCCAACAGGGAACCTGAGAATGCAGTCGGTGATTCAGCCAGCTGACCATAGAGCTGATCAGAGACCAGAATGGCTCCAAACATCTCTATGGCCTAAGAAACCTGAAGCTACGAGCATTTCATGACTTAGATTTCGCCGGATGTAAACAGCGCCATTGGGAAATTGGGAAAGCATTTTATCACACCGATCTTGGTGTGGTCAGATGCTTTGAGGGCAGAGGAGAGATCTAGGGTCTAATAGACCCCAATTTTTTCAAAAAAGAGTACCTGTCACTACCTATTGCTATCATAGGGGATATTTACATTCCCTGAGATAACAATAAAAATGATTAAAAAAAAAAAAAGAAAGGAACAGTTTAAAAATAAGATAAAAAAAGCAAAAAAATAATAAAGAAAAAAAAAAAAAAGCACCCCTGTCCCCCCCCCTGCTCTCGCGCAAAGGCGAACGCAAGTGTCGGTCTGGCGTCAAATGTAAACAGCAATTGCACCATGCATGTGAGGTATCACCGCGAAGGTCAGATCGAGGGCAGTAATTTTAGCAGTAGACCTCCTCTGTAAATCTAAAGTGGTAACCTGTAAAGGCTTTTAAAGGCTTTTAAAAATGTATTTAGTTTGTCGCCACTGCATGTTTGTGCGCACTTTTAAAGCATGTCATGTTTGGTATCCATGTACTCTGGGTTTTTTCCCAAAAAAATGTGTTTGAAAAATCGCTGCGCAAATACTGTGTGAAAAAAAAATGAAACGCCCACCATTTTAATCTGTAGGGCATTTGCTTTAACCACTTCAGCCCCGGAAGGATTTACCCCCTTCCTGACCAGAGCACTTTTTACAATTCGGCACTGCGTCGCTTTAACTGCTAATTGCGCGGTCATGCAATGCTCTACCCAAACGAAATTTGCGTCCTTTTATTCCCACAAATAGAGCTTTCTTTTGATGGTATTTGATCACCTCTGCCGTTTTTATTTTTTGCGCTATAAACGGAAAAAGACTGAAAATTTTGAAAAAAAATGATATTTTCTACTTTTTGTTATAAAAAAAATCCAATAAACTAAATTTTAGTCATACATTTAGGCCAAAATGTATTCGGCCACATGTCTTTGGTAAAAAAAATGTCAATAAGCGTATATTTATTGGTTTGCGCAAAAGTTATAGCGTCTACAAACTAGGGTACATTTTCTGGAATTTACACAGCTTTTAGTTTATGACTGCCTATGTCATTTCTTGAGGTGCTAAAATGGCAGGGCAGTACAAAACCCCCCCAAATGACCCCATTTTGGAAAGTAGACACCCCAAGGAAATTGCTGAGAGGCATGTTGAACCCATTGAATATTTTTGTTTTTTGTCCCAAGTGATTGAATAATGACAAAAAAAAAAAAAAAAAAAAAAAAATTTACAAAAAGTTGTCACTAAATGATATATTGCTCACACAGGCCATGGGCATATGTGGAATTGCACCCCAAAATACATTCAGCTGCTTCTCCTGAGTACGGGGATACCACATGTGTGGCACTTTTTGGGAGCCTAGCCGCGTACGGGGCCCCGAAAACCCAGCACCACCTTCAGGATTTCTAAGGGCATACATTTTTGATTTTACTCCTCACTACCTATCACAGTTTTGAAGGCCATAAAATGCCAAGATGGCACAAACCCCCCCCAAATGACCCCATTTTGGAAAGTAGACACCCCAAGCTATTTGCTGAGAGGCATGGTGAGTATTTTGCAGCTCTCATTTGTTTTTGAAAATGAAGAAAGACCAGAAAAAAAAATTTTTTTTTTCTTTTTTCAATTTTCAAAACTTTGTGACAAAAAGTGAGGTCTGCAAAATACTCACTATACCTCTCAGCAAATAGCTTGGGGTGTCTACTTTCCAAAATGGGGTAATTTGGGGGGGGGTTTGTGCCACCTGGGCATTCCATGGCCTCCGAAACTGTGATAGGCAGTGAAGAGTGAAATCAAAAATTTACGGCCTTAGAAAGCCTGAAGGCGGTGCTTGGTTTTCGGGGTCCCGTGCGCGGCTAGGCTCCCAAAAAGTCCCACACATGTGGTATCCCCGTACTCAGGAGAAGCAACAGAATTTATTTTGGGGTGTAATTTCACATATTCCCATGGCACGTTTGAGCAATATAACATTTAGTGACAACTTTGTGCAAAAAAAAAAAAAAAAAAAAAAATTGTCTCTTTCCCGCTACTTGTGTCACAATATAAAATATTCCATGGACTCGACATGCCTCTCAGCAAATAGCTTGGGGTGTCTACTTTCCAAAATGGGGTCATTTGGGGGGGTTTGAACTGTCCTGGCATTTTATGCACAACATTTAGAAGCTTATGTCACACATCACCCACTCTTCTAACCACTTGAAGACAAAGCCCTTTCTGACACTTTTTGATTACATGAAAAAATTATTTTTTTTTGCAAGAAAATTACTTTGAACCCCCAAACATTATATATTATTTTAAAGCAAATGCCCTACAGATTAAAATGGTGGGTGTTTCATTTTTTTTTTTTCACACAGTATTTGCGCAGCGATTTTCAAACGCATTTTTTGGGGGAAAAAACACACTTTTTTAAATTTTAATGCACTAAAACACACTATATTGCCCAAATGTTTGATGAAATAAAAAAGATGATCTTAGGCCGAGTACATGGATACCAAACATGACATGCTTTAAAATTGCGCACAAACGTGCAGTGGCAACAAAATTAATACATTTTTAAAAGCCTTTAAAAGCCTTTACAGGTTACCACTTTAGATTTACAGAGGAGGTCTACTGCTAAAATTACTGCCCTCGATCTGACCTTCGCGGTGATACCTCACATGCATGGTGCAATTGCTGTTTACATTTGACGCCAGACCGCCGCTTGCGTTCGCCTTAGCGCGAGAGCAGGGGGGACAGGGGTGCTTTTTATTTATTTATTTTTTTTCTTTATTATTTTTTTGCTTTTTTATCTTATTTTTAAACTGTTCCTTTCATTTTTTTTTTTTAAATCATTTTTATTGTTATCTCAGGGAATGTAAATATCCCCTATGATAGCAATAGGTAGTGACAGGTACTCTTTTTTGAAAAAATTGGGGTCTATTAGACCCTAGATCTCTCCTCTGCCCTCAAAGCATCTGACCACACCAAGATCGGTGTGATAAAATGCTCCCCCAATTTCCCAATGGCGCTATTTACATCCGGCGAAATCTAAGTCATAAAATGCTCGTAGCTTCCGGTTTCTTAGGCCATAGAGATGTTTGGAGCCACTCTGGTCTCTGATCAGCTCTATGGTCAGCTGGCTGAATCACCGGCTGCATTCTCAGGTTCCCTGTTGAGACAGGAGAGCCAGAGAAAAACACGGAAGACGGTGGGGGGGGGGGGCATTCCCTCCCACTGCTTGTAAAAGCAGTCTAGAGGCTAATTAGCCGCTAGGATTGCTTTTACATGAAAGCCGACCGCTGGCTAAAAAGAATGATACCAAGATGATACCTAAACCTGCAGGCATCATTCTGGTATAACCACTCAAAGTCGTGAATGGCGTACCTGAAGACAAAAAAATGGTTAACAATAAAGCACAGTAAACGGTAAAGTATAAAAAATTGCATACCTGAAAAGCAAACATGATAAAACATAATAACAATAAAACATTGCAGAATAGAATACAGTAAAAAAGAGCAGAACAATAGAGAGAGAGAATAGAGAGAGAGAACAATAAAACGACAACTATTTTTTTTTATTTTTGTTTGTGTTTTTTTTTTTTTTTTACACTTTTTTTTTGTAACTGTAACTTTTATAACTGTAACCGCTTCCAGGTTCGGGTCTCTCAAAATGCGATGGCATCTTGGGAGACCCTGTGAAAGTGTGCCTAGTCTGTGCAATGCTGTACCCTACGCTAATACTCAACTAGTGAATGGTAGCGTTCAAAACATTCACCAATGCAAAGACCAGGATTGTCAGGACAGGAGGGACAATAATAGTGAGTGTCACGCCTATATCCGCGCTTGCTGCAGACACAACATCTTTTTTGGGGGGGTTCGTTGGGTAGGGGTACTCGGGAGGATATATAAATGCCTCTCATGCAGCCGACTGCATTTGGTTGGGGATGTGAATGGGGGAAGTACGGGCGCTGCAGAAGCGGTGGGTTCCCAATTAGGATTGGCGAATGCAGCAGGAAGGGCACTATGGGCACGACGGGCCTGTGTTTGTCTTTTTGGTGGCAGCGGGACACTACTTGTGCTTGCCACCTCACCAGCTTGAACTGCACTTATGGGACTCGCCACGTCACCAAGTGTTACTGCAGTGCTGGTTTGACTACGACCGGGGTGTACTAGGCCGCTGGTGCTTGCCAGTTCACCAAAACGTTACAAAAAAAAGTGACAGTGATCGATCGATACTGCACTTGGGTGGGCTGGGCTGGGCCGGGCGGAGGGGCAAAACGCAGGTGCTAGCAGGTATCTGGGCTGATCCCGCTAACACTGCGTTTTTGGGAACCCTAAACTGCTGGGGACGCCAGTATAGATCTGATCGGATCAGATATTGATGCGTTCAGATACTATACCACTAAGGGAGGTGTACGGTGCGTGTACGGTGCGTGCATGGGTGTTCGCGGTACTGGTGCTAATCTGACGCTGCCTAGGGCGACGCATATCACCGCCGGGCGATCAGGGGGCTAAACCTTTTTTCGGTAATAAACGGCGGGTGCCCTGACACTATAAAAAATAAACAAACTAACCAGCGTCACCCGTAACGGTTATACGGTGATCAGTGGTAAAAGGGTTAACTAGGGGGCCATCAAGGGGTTAAAACATTTATTAGATAGTATATGGGGGTCCCTGTCGCTATAAAACACTGACGGCGAACCTAAATATTTACGTCCCTAACTAGCGTCACCAGCGACACTAATACAGCGATCAGAAAAATGATCGCTTAGCGACACTGGCGACAGGGGGTAATCAAGGGGTTAAAACTTTATTAGGGGGGGTAAGGGGGGTACCCTAGACCTACAGGGGGCTAAACTTTTATTTGGTAATAAACGGTGGGTGCCCTGACACTATAAAAAATAAACAAACTAACCAGCGTCACCCGTAACGGTTATACGGTGATCAGTGGTGAAAGGGTTAACTAGGAGGCAATCAAGGGGTTAAAACATTTATTAGGTAGTATAAGGGGGTCCCTGTCGCTATAAAACGCTGACGGCGAACCTAAATATTTACGTCCCTAACTAGCGTCACCAGCGACACTAATACAGCGATCAGAAAAATGATCGCTTAGCGACACTGGTGACGGGGGTGATCAAGGGGTTAAAACTTTATTAGGGGGGGTAAGGGGGGTACCCTAGACCTACAGGGGGGTAACAGTCACTACCCTAACACTGCTAACTGTCACAAACTGACACTATGCAGTAATCAGGAAAAAAAAAACAAAAAAAAAAAAACCTGCTTGGTGTCAGTTTGTGACAGGGGGGGGGGGTGATTGGGGGGGATCGGGGGGGGGATCGGGGGTGTAAGGTATGCCTGGCATGTTCTACTGTGTGTGTGTGAGTGTTGGTGCACTTACATGTCATCTCCCCTCGGCGCTGGAACGGAAACTCCCGAGCCGAGGAGAGATGACATCACATCCTCTGCCTCTGTGTACTATACAGAGGCAGGGGATGTTTGTCATTGGCTGGGAGCGATCGCGAGGGGGGGGCCACGATCGGATGGCCTCCCCCTCGTCTCCCATCGCTTCCAACCAAATGCCGACCGCAGCTGGCACCGGGGGGGGTCCGATCGGACCCCCCACCCGCGGGAAGGCAATCACGTTTCAGGTACGTGATTTTGCCTGCCCGTGCCGCTCTGCTCACGTATATAGGCGTGAGGCGGTCGGCAAGTGGTTAAAAAAATATATAATGTTTGGGTGTTCAAAGTAATTTTCTTGCAAAAAAAATGTTTTCATGTAAACAAAAAGTGTCAGAAAGGGCTTTGTCTTCAAGTGGTTAGAAGAGTGGGTGATGTGTGATATAAGCTTCTAAATGTTGTGCATAAAATGCCAGGACAGTTCAATACCCCCCCAAATGACCCCATTTTGGAAAGTAGACACCCCAAGCTATTTGCTGAGGCATGTCGAGTCCATGGAATATTTTATATTGTGACACAAGTTGCGGGAAAGAGACAAATTTTTTTTTTTTTGCACAAAGTTGTCACTAAATGATATATTGCTCAAACATGCCATGGGAATATGTGAAATTACACCCCAAAATACATTCTGTTGCTTCTCCTGAGTACGGGGATACCACATGTGTGAGACTTTTTGGGAGCCTAGCCGCGTACGGGACCCCGAAAACCAAGCACCGCCTTCAGGCTTTCTAAGGGCGTACATTTTTGATTTCACTCTTCACTGCCTATCACAGTTTCGGAGGCCATGGAATGCCCACATGGCACAACCCCCCCCCCCCCCCCCAAATGACCCCATTTTGGAAAATAGACACCCCAAGCTATTTGCTGAGAAGTATAGTGAGTATTTTGCAGACCTCACTTTTTGTCACAAAGTTTTTAAAATTGAAAAAAGAAAAAAAATACATTTTTCTTGTCTTTCTTCATTTTCAAAAACAAATGACAAATGAGAGCTGCAAAATACTCACCATGCCTCTCAGCAAATAGCTTGGGGTGTCTACTTTCCAAAATGGGGTCATTTTGGGGGGTTTTGTGCTATCTTGGCATTTTATGGCCTTCGAAACTGTGATAGGTAGTGAGGAGTGAAATCAAAAATTTACGCCCTTAGAAATCCTGAAGGCGGTGATTGGATTTCAGGGCCCCGTATGAAGCTAGGCTCCCAAAAAGTCCCACACATGTGGTATCCCCGTACTCAGGAGAAGCAGCAGAATGTATTTTGGGGTGTAATTCCACATATGCCCATGGCATGTTTGAGCAATATATCATTTAGTGACAACTTTGTGCAAAAAAAAAAAAAATTGGTCACTTTCCCGCAACTTGTGTCAAAATATAAAATATTCCATGGACTCAACATGCCTCTCAGCAAATAGCTTGGGGTGTCTACTTTCCAAAATGGGGTCATTTGGGGGGGTTTGTGCCATCTGGGCATTTTATGGCCTTCAAAACTGGGATAGGTAGTGAGGAGTGAAATCAAAACTTTACGCCCTTAGAAATCCTGAAGGTGGTGCTTGGTTTTCGGGGGGCCCCGTACGCGGCTAGGCTCCCAAAAAGTCCCACACATTTGGTAACCCCATACTCAGGAGAATCAGCAGAATGTATTTTGGGGTGCAATTCCACATATGCCCATGGCTTGTGTGAGCAATATATCATTTAGTGACAACTTTGTGCAAAAAAAAAAGTTTGTAATTTTCCCGCAACTTGTGTCAAAATATAAAATATTCCATGGACTCAACATGCCTCTCAGCAAATAGCTTGGGGTGTCTACTTTCCAAAATGGGGTCATTTGGGGGGGGGGTTTTGTGCCATCTTGGCATTTTATGGCCTTCAAAACTGTGATAGGTAGTGAGGAGTGAAATCAACAATTTACGCCCTTAGAAATACTGAAGGCGGTGCTTGGTTTCGGGGCCCCGTACGCGGCTAGGCTCCCAAAAAGTCCCACACATGTGGTATCCCCATACTCAGGAGAAGCAGCAGAATGTATTTTGGGGTATAATTCCACATATGCCCAGGGCATGTTTGAGCAATATATCATTTAGTGACAACTTTGTGCAAAAAAAAAAAAGTTTGTCATTTTCCTGCAACCTGTGGCAAAATATAAAATATTCCATGGACTCAACATGCCCCTCAGCAAATAGCTTGGGGAGTCTACTTTCCAAAATGGGGTCATTTGGGGGGGGGGGGGGGTTGTGCCATCTTGGCATTTTATGGCCTTCAAAACAGTGATAGGTAGTGAGGAGTGAAATAAAAAATTTACGCCCTTAGGAATCCTGAAGGTGGTGCTTGGTTTTCGGGGCCCCGTATTTAATGGGCTCAACATGCCTCTCAGCAATTTCCTTGGGGTGTCTAATTTCCAAAATGGTGTCATTTGGGGGGGGTTTTGTACTGCCCTGCCATTTTAGCACCTCAAGAAATGACATAGGCAGTCATAAACTAAAAGCTGTGTAAATTCCAGAAAATGTACCCTAGTTTGTAGACGCTATAACTTTTGCGCAAACCAATAAATATACGCTTATTGACATTTTTTTTACCAAAGACATGTGGCCGAATACATTTTGGCCTAAATGTATGACTAAAATTGAGTTTATTGGATTTTTTTTATAACAAAAAGTAGAAAATATCATTTTTTTTCAAAATTTTCAGTCTTTTTCCATTAATAGCGCAAAAAATAAAAACCGCAGAGGCGATCAAATAGCATCAAAAGAAAGCTCTATTTGTGGGAAGAAAAGGACGCAAATTTCGTTTGGGTACAGCAATGCATGACCGCACAATTAGCAGTTAAAGCGACGCAGTGCCAAATTGTAAAAAGTGCTCTGGTCAGGAAGGGGGTAAATCCTTCCGGGGCTGAAGTGGTTAAAGCACATCTTGTTCATTTCATTTCAAATCCATTGTGGTAGTGTATAGAGCCAAAAATATTTGAATTGTGTCGATGTCCCAATATTTATGGACCTGACTGTATTTATTGTCCTAAAATTATTGTTGTTAACTAGATGTTATTATTGATAACAAATGAATGATTGAACAAAAAGTGTTTGACATATCAATAGACAATAGGGGCCAAAAATGATTGGGACAAGAATGAAAAATGCTGGGCTCAGAATGATAGTCTTTTTTATTTTTTAACATTCAATTTGCAACAGTCATGAGCTGAAAATTGTGTGTGATTGATGAACCAAAAACTAAAACTATGTCCCTTTTTAATACACAGGAAGCCCTCAGCCAGGACAAGACTCTGGAATGTGGCAGACGGGAGGAGGCGGGGGTAAGTGTCAGCCAGGAGGAGGCGAGGGTAAAAGTGTCAGCCAGGAGGTGGCCAGACCCAGTAGCCTCACCCAATCCCAGGTGCCTCCATTCCGCCTTACAACAAAAAGGGCCAGGAAGGGGAGTAACGTGGAGGAGGTAGCACTGGGCCTCATTAGGGATGCTAATCCGGCCCTGAAAACACCCCCCGATGCTAAAGAGGCCTATGGATGCTATGTAGCTGCTAAATTGCAGCAAATGGAGGAGGGCCAATGCCTCATATGTGAGAATATTATTTTTCAGGCTCTTCAGAAGGGGTTGAGGGGCCAAATTAGTGAGAACATGCACTTATGTGTGCTCACCCATCCTCCTCCTCCTGCCACAAGTCCACCTCCAGAGCCACAGCTTCCATGGAAGGCTGCAGGGAAGCATGGAGGGAAGGCTGCAAGGAAGACATGAAAGTGGTGGCCTGGGTTCTGTCTGGTCTGACAGAAGACGCAGGCTGTTGTAGTACCACAGCCTGGGGACATATATGTCATCTGCTGCTGTTCCTGATCTCTGGCAGTCCTGGACCAGATTGTGCTCCCTATTATATGGACTTCTCAGGCTGCCAATTTTTAGTTACAAAGAATTGATGTGTGCCCTGGGGTACAAAGACTTCGCAAATTCAAGCAGTTTCTCCAGTGTTGCCTTCCTCTTTATTTTGTTATGAGCCAGAATAAATGGAGATTTTTTTATATGAAAATACTTGCCTATGTGCTTTTCTTCAAAAGGACAAAAAAATTATAGAGATCACTAGAAAATAATAAAAAAATTTAAAAAAAAAAAACAGGAGATCTTGATTAAAATAAAAAAAGATGACTATAAAAAATAATTCTAAACATTATTATGGAGATCTGTCTTTAAAAACAAAGATGATTATTCAGGAGATCACGAAAAATAATAAAGAAATAAGTTTGTCAGAACTCTGTGTGAATATCAGCAGCAAAACAAATTCATTCTTCTAGCATTATAAAGAACAAAAGAATGTGCTGCATTAAAAGATCCAAAAATTGACAGCGTGGCGAATGTGCTATCTCCATTACGAACGCTAGTTTTACCAGACCGAGCGCTTCCATCTCGTACTTGATTCTGAGCATGCGTGATTTTTGCGCGTCCGAATTGCATACAGACGATCGCATTTTCGGATAGGAAATTTTTCAGACCGAAAAATAGAGAACATGCTCTCAATCTTTTGCTGGCTGGAATTCCGCCAGCAAAAGTCCAATGGAGCATACACATGGTAGCATTTTCCGACCAAAAGCTCTCATCGGAGTTTTGCTGGCGACATTTTCAATCATGTGTGCGCGGCATAAGACTGGTCGGGTCTATGACAAGAGTGAATTTCAAACCAAAGTAATTGTTATTTCAATATATGATACAAACGCTTCAAAATCCCCTAGAGAGCCACTCCAGATGATCAGGACATCATTGATATAGCGTCCGAAAAATACAATGTACTTGGAAAAAGGATTATCCTCCTTCCAATGGCCAAAAGTAATGTTGGTATAACACAGGGCAAAATTGGCGGCCATGGCTGTGCTCTGGGTCTGTAAATAGAAATTGTCAAAAAACACAAAGTAATTGTGCTCCAAGCAAAACTCTACTTCACCTACAAAAAATTGGGCCTGCCTGAAATTTAAGTTGAGAGCCATATAAAGTGTCCAAAGTGTTGGAGGGCCCTGAGGCCTGCCTGGTGAGGATGTGTACAAAGAACACATGTCCGAAGATGCCCACAGGTAGTTGGGTTCCCAACTGTACTTAATCAGGAACACTGTTACTGGCTGCACTGGCTTTGGTGGTACTATACTGATGTGGCAGTGATCAGGATCACTCTTGATGACTGCACTGGTTCTGGAGACACTGGCAATGTTGTGGCTAGCAATCAGGAACATTGTTGCTGGCTACACTGGTCTGGTGATTCTGTTACTAGTGTGGCGACAATCAGGAACCTCGATTTTCTAAACCTGTAGCTTCTTGGAGGCTGAATGAAAGCCTCCTAAAAAAACAAATCGACTTGCACAGCAGTTAGATGATCGATCTTTCTGTTTTTATCAGATCACAGGCGGGATATGACAGCGAAACCACTCAAATGGGAGGCTTTGAAGTGTGTTATAAGGGGGATCCTTATTTCTGAAGGTACATATTTAAAAAGAGCACAATCTGCAGAGATTAGATTACACAGCTCCTACAGAAAATTCATAAGCTTGAGCTTGCCCATAAACGTTCACTTGAGGCTCATGTATTTCAGCTATTAGAAAAGAAACGTAAAGATCTTTTTACATATACTTTATTATTATTATACAGTATTTATATAGCACCAACAGTTTACGTAGCGCTTTACAACTTGAGGGTAGACAGTACAAATACAATACAATTAATATAGTAGGAATCAGAGGCCCCTGCTCCTTAGAGCTTACAATCTAAGAATATACTTGACATGGCATGCTTTAAACATAAAGATCGAATGCATAGAACTATGTATGAAGTTGGTAATAAGGCGGGTAGATCACTGGCCAGGTCAATTCGCACTAAACCAAATTGTACTTATATTCCCAAACTTTCGATGCTCTAAAAAGGGCTTGGTACATACTTCTGAAGACATTGTTCGGACCTTTCAAGAATATTATAGGACACTTTATAATAGTTCTAATCCCCTCACGGTACCTACCAACACAAAGGGACGCAAAATAATGGCCCAATACATTTTGAATACGGCCCTTCCAAGCAGGGACAGATCCAGAGTCTAGTCTCAGAAGGGGCACTGCCAGAAAATAAGGTGTTGCTTACAGAACTGAATTGAATGTATAATACAGTGTACAGAGGTCAGTAGTATGTAGGGTAGTATACAGAGAGGTCAGTAGTATGTAGGGTAGTGTACAGAGGTCAGTAATATGTAGGGTAGTGTACAGAGGTCAGTAGTAGGAAGGGTGGTGTACAGAGGTCAGTAGTATGTAGGGTAGTGTACAGAGATCAGTAGTATGTAGTGTGGTGTACAGAGGTCAGTAGAATGTAGGGTAGTGTACAGAGGTCAGTAGTATGCTGGGGGGGTCGGAAGGGCATACACTAGGGGGGGATTGGGAGGGCATACACTAGGGGGATCAGAAGGGCATACACTGGGGGGATCAGGAGAGCATACACTGGATGGGGGGATCAGGAGGGCATACACGGGGGGGGATCAGGAGGGCATACACTAGGGGGAGATCAGGAGGGCATACACTGGGGGAGATCAGGGGGGCATACACTGGGGGGGAGATCAGGAGGGCATACACTGGGGGGAGATCAGGAGGCATACACTGGATGGGGGTAGATCGTGAGGGCATACACTACTGGGGGGTCGGGAGGGCATACTCTGGGGGGATCAGGAGGGCATACAGTGGTGGGGGAACAGAAGGGGAAAAAACTGTTTTACGGGGGGGGGGGTCAGGAGGGCATACACTGATACACTGGGGGGGATTAGGAGAGCATACACTGATACACTGGGGGGGGGGGTCAGGAGGGCATACACTGGGGGGGGGGGATTCAGGAGGGCATACACTGATACACTGGGGGGATCAGGAGGGCATACACCAGGGGGCAGTCATAATCTTTTAATGAGTTCAATTTCTCACTTGTCATGAAAAGAAGATGAAGATCTCATTTGTCATCTAACAGCACCTCTATGCTAAGCTGCAGTAACTCAGCAGACTCAGCTTAGAGGTGCCTGTAAACAAATCCACAATGTAGTGCTAGCAGCAGAGCTCACCTCCAGGAACTTTCACATGGCTCTCTCTGCTCAGCAGCTGCACACATCTCCCTCTTCCAGACAAGCGTGATCTTGGGGAAAAGGCACATCCCCATCCCGCCCACTCAAGCAGCAGCCTGCAGGAGAGAGGCTGAAAAACTGCAGGGGGAAAGGGGGCGGAGTGTGCAGTCCCGAGGTTTATGAGCAGTAATTCATGCTTAGAATGGCTGCGAGTTGTCCTGACCGCAGATCTGGTTACCTGGGACGCGCTCAGCCTCAGTCTTTAATTTTTTTTTTGGGGGGTGCAATTGCCCCCCCCTGGATCCGCCCCTGCTTCCAAGATTAGATCAGGATACTGCTAACTTATTGAATATGCCTTTCACTACACTGGAAATTCAACAAACAATTAAATCACTTCCATCGGGTAAGAATACGGGTCCTGATGGTTTTTCAACTGTTTTATAAACAATTTCAGGAAGTTCTATCACCAATTTTGGACACTACATTCAACTCAATTTCAGATTCATGTACTTTCTCTCATCAAGCGCAGGAAGCTCATATTACTCTCATTCATAAAGACCAGAAAGATCCTGCCGAATGTTCAAGTTATCATCCAATTTCTTTAATAAATGTTGACCTTAAAATATATGCTAAAATAATAGCATATAGTTTACAAGCAGTTATTCCTTCTATTATTGGTTTAGATCAGGTGGGCTTTGTCCCAACTCGAGAAGCAAGAGATAACACTATTAACCACTTCAGCCCCGGAAGAATTTACCCCCTTCCTGACCAGAGCACTTTTTGCGATTCGGCACTGCGTTGCTTTAACTGACAATTGCGTGGTCGTGCGACGTGGCTCCCAAACAAAATTGATGTCCTTTTTTTCCCACAAATAGAGCTTTCTTTTAGTGGTATTTGATCACCCCTGCGGTTTTTCTTTTTTGCGCTATAAACAAAGAAAGAGCGACAATTTTGAAAAAAACGCATTATTTTTTCCATTTTGCTATAATAAATATCCCCCAAAAATATATATAAAAAACATTTTTTTTCCTCAGTTTAGGCCGATACGTATTCTACATATTTTTGGTAAAGAAAATCGCAATAAGCGTTTATTGATTGGTTTGCGCAAAAGTTATAGCGTTTACAAAATAGGGGATAGTTTTATGACATTTTTATTAATAATTTTTTTTTTACTAGTAATGGCGGTGATCATCGATTTTTATCGTGACTGCGACATTATGGATTCCTGTGTAAATGACACTGGCAGTGAAGGGGTAAGCCACTAGGTGGCAGTGTAGGGGTTAAGTGTGTCCTGGGGAGTGTTTCTAACTGTGGGGGGGCTGTGTGTGGTACGTCACCGATCTCTGCTCCCGGTCACAGGGAGCAGAGATCAGTGACACTGTCACTAGGCATAACAGGGAGATGCTTGTTTACATTAGCATCTCCCCGTTCTTCCTCTCCGTGAGACGATCGCAGCTATCCCCGCGACCCGGCTCACGGAGCTTGCCGCAGGCGCGCACGCGCGGGTGCCCGCAGGCCATCTCTTAAAGGGCAATGTACAGGTACCTGATAGAGCCTGTACGTGCCATTCTGCCGCAGTATATCTGCATGAGGCAGTCGGCAAGCGGTTAAAATATTATCTTTATCTCATACTGCCAGCTACAAAAAGTCCTTTGTGTCTTCTTTCGCTAGATGTGGAAAAGGCATTTGATCGCCTAGATTTGGAGTTTTTGAAAGCAACATTAGAACAACTAGGTTTATATTCAGGATTAATTAAAAAAAATCATGGCCTTGTATTCTGCTCCATCAGCTCGTATTAGAGTGAATGGCCTACTTTCGGACCTGGTTCATTTATCGAATGGAACCCGCCAGGGTTGCCCCCCCTCACCACTCCTGTATATACTAGCAATGGAGCATTTGGCAATAGCCTTGCGTGCTAATTACTCAATACAGGGTGTTGAAATTGTTGGTAAGAAATACAAGATACGTTTGTTTGCTGATGATCTCTTGCTCCACATAACTAATCCGACGCTTGTAAAGGAAATGGAACTTTTCGGTGCTCTAATGCCGCGTACACACGAGCAGACTTTACGGCAGACTTGGTCCAGCGGACCAGAGTCCGTCGGATAATTTGATCGCGTGTGGGCTCCAGCTGACTTTTTTTTCCCAAAAGTTCAACGGACCTAGAAATGAAACATGTTTCAAATCTTTCCGACGGACTCGAGTCCGGTCGAAAAGTCCGCTCGTCTGTATGCTTGTCCGACGGACAAAAACCGACGCTAGGGCAGCTATTGGCTACTGGCTATGAACTTCCTTGTTTTAGTCCGGTCGTACGTCATCACGTACGAATCCGTCGGACTTTGGTTGATCGTGTGTAGGCAAGTCCGTTCATTTGGAAAGTCCGTCGGAAAGTCAGTCGAAAAGTCCGCCAGACCTAGTCTGTCGAAAAGTCTGCCCGTGTGTACGCGGCATAAGCAATTTTAAAATTAATGCGGCAAAATCACATTGTCTAAATATAACTCTTGCGGAGGACATTCAAGTTTCTCTTGCTGATAATTTTTCGTTCCAATGGGCCCAGTATTCTATCAATTATTTGGGGATTCAGATACCTAGATAACTCTATAAATTGTATGACCTGTTAACGTTATGCGATCTTGTCTTAAGAAATGGTCACCAATGCGACACTCATGGCTGGGAAGGATGTCACTCTTTAAGATGGACATCCTTCCTAGATTTCTTTATATTTTTCAAACAATTCCAATCAGAGTTCCACATTCTTTTTTTAGTTTGACCCGATCTATATTACTAAAATATATTTGGCCTAGATTCCCAGCTAGACTCAGATATGAAATCTTAGTGAAGAGAAGAGATGCTTGCAGTGCAGGCCTGCCCCACCTAGAATTATACCATGCGGTGGCTTTACATGGTAGGGTGCTAGATTGGTTTCACCATGGATCTCTCAAGCAGTGGATTACACTTGAGTCCGATTTAGTGCCTATACCACTGACTTCTCTCCCATGGCTTCTTCCTATCGAATGAATGAATGACTTGTATAGCGCTACCTATGCAAACTGAATCGCCTCAGGGCGCTTTTTGTGTGGAGGGCTGAATGAATGAACACAAGTAACGCCTTTGATTTAATCTCTGTTATATGTATGGGACAAATTTATCACAACATACAATGTATCTTCATGCCCAGGGCCATTGACTCAAATATTGGGTAACCCAAGGTTTCCACCTGGAATGCCAAGAAAAACATTTCTTTGCTGGCAGCCACTACATCCTTTGCCTATTTGTCATTCATGTATGGATAGAGGCTTAAAAACCATGGGTGAGCTTAGTTCCCACTCTCGCTCAAAGGCAGGTGAATGGCTTCAATCTTTCAGCTACGTAATTTCTAGGGCTGAATAGGTTAAAGCGGTTGTATACCCACAATTTTTTTTTTTTTTTTTTAACCCTGTAAAGCAAAAGGCATAATGAGCTAGTATGCACCGCATACTAGCTCATTATGAAATACTTACCTTAGAACGAGGCGTCAGTATCTTACCTGGTCCACGCCGAGGGAGCTGTCATGTTGCCTCGGCGTGTCTTCCGGGTATCGCGGTTCCAGCGCTGTGAGTGGCTGGAGCCGCGATGTCATCACTCCCGCGCATGCGCACGGGAGATTTCTTACTCGGCAAGGTCCGGCAGCTGCCGGGCTTCAGCCGAGAATCCCCTGTGCGCATGCGCCGCTGCAGTCAGCGGCGCATAGCAAGGGGAATACCTCCTAAACCGTAAAGGTTTAGGAGATAATTTTTTTACCTACAGGTAAGCCTTATTATAGGCTTACCTGTAGGTAAAAGTTACAAAAAAGACTATACAACCGCTTTAAGTATCTGTAGGGACTTAACTCAGTTTGAGGAGATGTGCCTTTCTGACTCAAAATGTCCTCATGCATTATCTAAAATGCACAGTATTTTATTATCGCACGCAATTACCAGATCGCCCTTTCTATGTCCGAGATTGGGAGCAAGAATTAGGTAAAAATCTGTCCCATGAAGATTGGGACAAGGTGTTCTACATCGCCTTCAAAATAACTTTCCTGGTGCCTCCATGGCAGCATACTAGTGATAGAGCTCCGCCTCGACTCCTCCCTCAGGACCAGTGAATAGCATAAATTAAAGACGTAGTCCCTCCCCCAACATTCTCCTTTTTTTCCTCATACCTCTTGTGCTGGTGAAGAGTAGCAGTATGTCTATACCTCTGCAATCGGCAGCGTCCGCCGGGTTTAGCCTTTCCCGTGCGCAGTCCCTGTTCTTGGGCCGCTCACAGCGCTGATAAGACTGGGAACCCCTCTGTGGATCTGTTGGGGTCTTCGTGCAGAGTTTCCTCAGGAACGCAGTCTGCCACCATAGCCTATGATGAAGCCAAAAGGAGTCGCATAAGGATCAGCTCCATTCTGCCAGGCTTGTGATTTTACATTCTTTTGTTTTCTTAAAAAAAAAAAAGAGTTGCTTTTGTATATTCCCCCCTCTTTTTCTCTTCTGCACCATTTGCTTTTTGTTTTCCTCCCTTGGAAATAAACATGTAAGATACTTGTTACCTTAGGTGTTACCTTAGGTGTGCAGACAAATGTTATTCTCTTAGGAAGGTCACCCATTCCCCTGTTTCTGTGGGGGATCGTGTTGTGTTGGTTTCACTTTCCTGAATGTAGCGTGGCTCGGCGTCCCCTTCGCCCTACTGCGCAGGCGCGATCCGGGAAGCTAAACAGCCGTCGCTCAACGAGGGTTTTCTCGGCTTCCCGGCGTTGGCTCTACTGCGCATGCGCGGGCGCATGCGCGGTCTCTCGACGCCGCGGCGGCCATCTTGCTTTCTGGAAAAAGGGCCAGTTTTGCCCTTTTCTTCTTATAAAAAATTAAAAAAAAAAAAAAAAAGAGAGACAGACTGGGGGTTCATGCCCCACCCACCCCTAGGGTATTTAAGGTCAGCTTTGAGGGCTGTCAGTCAGAGTCTCCTCGGCTGTGCCCTGCTAGGTTTCTCTAAAGTTGCTCTGTGGTAAGTATTTTTTAAAAAAAAAAAGGGGAAAAGAACAAATGGGAAATGTGTCTCTAAAAAAAAAAAAAAAAACCCTCTTTTTTCCTTCCTTACCTTTCTTGCTATTTTCCGCAGCTGATCCTTATGCCCAACTCCGCAATGAGCCATTCATCCCGCAACAAAGATCCTCACACTTCCGTTAGGTATGGGACCACCTATACGTGAGTATAAAAAAAAAAATAAAAAAGTGCGCTCGCTGGCCTGACATGATTTTTTTCTTAAAATCATAGCCCTGCCCACTCCAAGAGGACCGAAAAATCCTCAAGGCACCACGATGACGACAGCCCAAGTCGCAGATCTCGTTCTTCACGCCACCGGTCCCGCTCGTCAAGACGTGAGTCCCATTCTTCGCGACAGAGGTCAAGATCCAGAAGACGGGACCGGTCCCCCTCTCCTAGATCCTACAAGAAGTGCTGGACGTGTGGGGCTAGTCCGCTGCCGAATAAAGTAGTCTGCAAGGACTGTTTTGCGGACTATGCGTCCAGCCGCGAGTTAGAAAATCAGCAGGTGGTGGACCTGCTCAAAAGGACTATAAAGGACTCCTTCTCTGAGCTTGCGGCCTTGGTTCCTGCCCAGCCAGTCCCGCAGACGTCACAGGCACAGGATGCTGAGCTTGTTCTTCCTGGTCCTTCCGCGGCCAGTATGCCTCTACCTCCAGCAGGCCGACTGGCCAGAGACTCCCCACCCGAAGACCTCTCGGGAGATTCGTCAGATGAGTCGGATCCTTCTGGCTTCAGCCATTCATTGGTAAAGCCATTTATCCAGGCAGTAAGAGCCGCAATAGCTTGGGAGGATACTGAAGAACCTCCCCAGGAAGCAAAAAGCTACTTCCCATTCCTTAAAAGGAAACAGGCTTTCTTCCCTTTGATGGGGGAAATTACGCAAATCATTCAAAATGAATGGTCTAGGACTGATAAAAAGCTGTCGTTGGGCCGTTTCAATAAGTTGTATCCCTTGCCGGAGGAGGGAACAAAATCACTAAACTCCATACCTGTGGTAGATGCATCAGTGGTGCGACTCGCAAAGAATATTACCCTGCCTATGGAAGATTCCGCTTCTTTCAAGGATCCTCTTGACAGAAGAATCGATCTGGATCTCAAGAGGAGCTATTTAGCTGCAGGAGCGGCATGTAAGCCAGCGATCGCCCTCACCTCCGTATCTAATGCCATTAGAGCTTGGACGGATAACATTGAAACAGCTCTACGCCAGGATGTCCCCAAGGAAGACATAATTAAAGCCTTGGAAGAAATTAGATTGTCAGCAGACTTCGTTGGAGTAGCAGCTATAGACACGATTAGGTGTTCAGCAAGATCTATGCTGCACTCAGTAATGGCGAAAAGGGCCTTGTGGTTAAAACCCTGGACGGCGGACTTGGCTTCCAAGCAAAATTGGTGCAAAATCCCGTTTGACGGGAAGGCATTATTTGGAGACAAAATGGATAAAGCCATATCTAGGCTGTCAGGGGGAAAGTCAGGTATGCTTCCCCAAGACAGAAGGATGCGAAGATCCAGAGGAGGTTCTTCCAGGTTCCGCCAGTCAAACCCTAGAGATTTCAGACAATCAAGGCAGTTCAGAGACGGCAGAAGACCCTGGAGGGGCACTCAGGCATCCTTCTTGGGCAGAAAGTCGAAGGCCCCTCAGACTCCACATGAGCAGAAGCAGTCTTTTTGACGCCAGATTAGCCCAGACACTACCGGTGGGAGCCAGACTAAAATTCTTTCTTCCAGTCTGGGCCAGCAAATGCCAGGATCCCTGGGTTCTCTCAACAATCCAATGGGGACACTTTTGGAGTTTCTCTCATCCTCCACCTCAAAATTCGTTCACAAGAACGGAAATTCCATCCTCGCTGCTGAAGGCTCAAGCCCTAAGACAATTCATATCGTCACTCCAACTTCAGGGAGCAGCTGTGCCGGTTCCAAGTGCAAGCCAAGCGTGGAGACCGCTTACAGTACCAGGCGAACCATGCTATTAGACGCTCGTCCGTAACTGCTGGAAAAGCTTAGTGCCGGCAAAAGGGCACTTTCAAATGTGAGTGATTTTAACCTTTGATATCTTTTAAAATAAATGGTTTAAACATATTGCGCTATGATCGCCTTCTGTTCCTATGCTTTCCTATGAGGAGTATTAGAACACAAGTTGTATACTGATGAGAAGTGGTACCTGTGTGGAATGGTTATCCCTGAATGAACCAAAGGCGTACCCCTAGTGAAACATCTGGTGAGTGGCCAATCTGAATGGTGGAGGGTCCCACTCAGTCACATATTGAAGTAACATAGGAGCACGCCAGTCACTTTAAAGGATTCAAGAATTTGCAACATGTTTGAAGGACTTTTTTTGTTATATATATGAGTTTTTGTTATACATATGATTTATTGATCTATAGTTTAAGTATATGCACGTGGAATATTGATCATTGGTAGTTGGTAAGGAATACAGGTGGTGATATAAAAAAAAGGGGGCAGCGCACTCACACATATTCACTAATATGTCTGACCTATGCTGGAGATGCGATGACTTGAGAGGCACATCATTACATCTATGGTGGTCTTGTTCAAAAATAAAACCATTTTGGTTGGCTATATTTAAACTCAATCATGTGGTCACTGGTAAAAATTGGCAGGAGACTCCTGAAGGTAGCACTTGTCTCTTTAATTCCTGGGTCAATTAAATCAATTAAAAAGGGATTTTCTTTTTTTATGGCAGGAAGAGCCTTAATTCCAAGACATAGGAAATCCCAAATAACACCAACAATACGGGAATGGGTAGTAGAGATGAACCATATAATGAGGATGGAAGAGCTGGTATGTACAGCAAATAACAGTGAATGTAACTTCTGGGAAGTTTGAGCCCCATGGGTGGAGTTGCTGAAGTCTCCTCAGATGTTATCTTTTTTGTAACTGTTGGGATCCTGTCTGTTCAATGCTATATTTAATTTATTTTTTCTCTTCCCCCTTTTTTTTTTTGTTTGTGGGTTGTTTGTTGTTCGTTTTTTGTTTGGTGTTTGTTTATGTCTTTTTTTTTTCTTTTTTGTTATGCGTGCATATATGTATATAAAAATTGCCATTGATAGCAAATAGTGAATATGTTGGCATGTTATATTTAGGCAATTTTCAGTTTTCTATTTTGTGAATATACAAGTGGGAATGGAAAATATAAAATCTGGTTAACTTAAGGATATTTAGGCCATGGTCATTAAGCATAATTATTCCCTTTTCTTTCCTTTTTTTTTTCTTTGTATTGTCGTTGTGCAATGCCATTCTTTTCAATAAAAATATATTAAATAGACACTGTACTGGTGGCAGCGATCAGGAACACTGTGGCTGGCTGACTTATCTGGTAACACTGCGCTGGTGTGGTGGAGATCAGGGATGCTGTTGCTGACTGCACTGGTCTGCCAACACTGCACTAGTGGTGTAGTGATCAGAGATACTGGCTGGCTGTACTGGTATAGTGACACTGTACTGGGGTGGCTGGCAATCAGGGACACTGGATGGCTGCCATGGTATAATGACACTGTGCTGGTGTGGCTAGTGATTAGAGGCACTAGCTAGCAGCACTTGCATACAGTGTTCCAAAAACGGTATGCCAGCCAATCGGTGTGAGAGGAGACAAAGTACTGGCTGCAACATGCACCCCTTATATACATATGTGATCGCTGTGGTTGGTTCCAGCAATCACATGAAACTGGGCAAATTTCACTGGCTCTGTTCCCCACTTGATCTGTATTTCATGGTGCAAAGAACTCATCATTTTACTAGTTAAAGATGAGTACACAGAAAACGCATGAATTTGCACCCCTACAGTTTATTCATCTGATATAACATAATCTGAACTTTGATTTAGGTGACATTTAACACTGGCAGTGTAGTGTAGCTCTACTAAATCAACATTTGACTACCCAGGGGAACCGTTACATGACACTTTCTTTATGTTTATTTGCGATGTATAATCCAGCACTGTCTAACTTAAGAGACAAGGATGGATAAAGAAAAGAGATTTTTTTTTGTTTGAGTATAGGAGGACACATTTCTGTGAGAAGCTTACAGAGTGCAGTGAAATCAGATTAAAGTGATTGTAAAGTCTCATAACAAATATGTCATACTTACCTGCCTTGTGTAGTGGATTTGCACAGAGCAGCCCAGATCTTCCTCTTCTCGGGTCCCTCTTCTGTGCTCCTGGCCCCTCCTGTTTAGTGCCCCCACAACCAGCAGCTTGCTATAGGGGCACCTGAGCCGAGTCACAGCTCCGTGTGTCCATTAAGACAAGGAGTTGCGGTTTGGCCCTGTCCCCTCTCTCCTGATTGGCTAACTGACTTTGATTGACAGCAGTGGGAGCCAATGGCGCCACTGTTGTGTGTCAACCAATCAGGAGGGAGAGTCCCGGATGGCCGGGACACTCGTGAACATCGCTGGACAGAGACTGGGCTCAGGTAAGTGTAGCCAGGAGCTGGATATATACATATTCCTGCAATCAGGAGACACTGTGTAGCGTTGCTGCAGGTGGAGCTGTTTCCCTCTAGTGTTGAGTGTGATGCTGACCTGTTACCTTCTTATTCAGAGACAAGGCAGAGCAAAGCATCTTGGGATATGTAGTCTGTATGGCTATCAATTGGCTGATGAAGAACAGACCGCTGGGAGAGACTATAAGAGGGATGGATTGAGGCCTGGCGCACTCTCTTGGGACCCGGCGTAGATCTGTGTGCAGGGATTCTGTGATAGTGTTAGCTGCAGCTGAGTCACGGCCTGCACCAGCAGAACTATCAAGCGGACATACAGAGGGACATCTGTGGGCAGCTCCCTTTAGCTGTTCGCCAACAGCCTGGGGGTCGCTCCTTTTTTACTTTATCCTGCAATGATATCAGATTCGGGTGAGCCGTAGTGCAGTGCGGCAGAGGCCGGTCACCATCCCCTGAGCCACATTCCCAAGAGTCATCATCATCTCTTGTTCCAGTGTGGTGAGCGGGCAATAGCCCAACCTTATAGACACTGTATATAGACACCATTGTCTCCTGCACAACTTATCATCTTTAGTGCCAAGGATCTAGACCAAACATCATAGACACTATATACAGACATCTTTACTTCCTATTGCCTGCTGCTACTTGTAGTTCCACAGAGAGCGACATCTTTAAGTCAGTGATCACTGTGAATCCAGTTACAGTTTGCTTTACACAGTAAGATTGTTTGCAGTTTATTCACTCATTGATTCAGTTTGCTTTATCAGTCAAAAACTCCTTGCATGTAATTAATCATCAAGGGCTAGCTGAAGATCAACTGGACCACCGCACAGCAATACAGGACTACTTTTCACCTCCTTCCCCACTTCAGGGATTTGTTTTACTGAGCTCATAGAGCTATAATTAACCAAGAACTCTCTGAAAGAGCGGGTTGAATACCAATACAGTTTCTCATTGCTAAAAGTTATAACTTGTTATTACTGTTTTGCATTTATGTGTGTAGGAGCAGTAGAGAGGTGTCTGATACTCATAAGGGCCATTTCTCTTCTCTCCTGTAGTCTGGTGTCATGGTTATGCAGTAATCTTTCTCTGTCAGCTTACCTCTCCTCCATGTGTTCATCTTTAGAGGCCAGCCACCCTCACCTGACTGCTTATATAATCTTCCCTCAGCATAGCTCCACCTCAGCCTCTAATTAGGAACACTATATTAACCTGTGCATTGCAAGCCAACCTTGCTGATCAACCATTGTGTGTTTAGCTTTTGTGTGCTCCTTGCTCTGTCTCCTATGTCTGATTCCAGTTACCGATCTTGGCCTGTTCTCGACTATCCCTGTCTGCTTGTGACCCTGAATTTTGGCGTGTTCTATGTTTATCCTTGTCTGCTAGTCGCCCCGACCTTGGCTTATCCCTTTACTATCCTTGTTGTTCCAGCCTGCTGCTTCCTTCCTCTTTATCCTGTAGTCTACCGTGAGTGTGAGCTGTGAGACCCTGGGGGCCGCGACCTGGAGCCAGACTGCAGCGCAGTCCATCCTCACCACTAGAGGCTCTGGTGAACACCTGCTGGCTCTTAGACTCTGCGCCCTGGGGAATTTATGCTCTAGCTCCCAGTGGGATCTGTGTTGATGCTCCAGTAGACCTGCTTCCTGAACCTCCCAGAGTTCAATCCGCAGCAGTCAGTCCTAGGGTCCACTACCTAGCGGTGCACTCCTGACTCCTACGGAGTGCATCTGTCACCAGGACTCAGGTGACCTGACACCTGGTCACATAGGCATTGAATTTGCTTTGTTGTGTACAGAAATTATAATATTTACTGTTAAATGTTTAAATCTGATAGGTGATTGTCATTTAGTCACTGATAACATTCCTACAGGAAATAGCATTTCAAAGTGTAAACTTCGGTTGACTCTAATTTCTTTTTCACTTCATTAAGTAAACAAGCTACTGGTTTAATCAGTTCTGGTGTATTTACTTCCTTCTTTTTGTCATTTAACCACTTGACCACTGGGCACTTAAACCCCCTTCCTAACCAGACCAATTTTCAGCTTTTGGTGCTCTCACATTTTGAATGACAATTACTCAGTCATGCAACACTGTATCTATATGAAATTTTTGTCCTTTTTTTCACACAAATGGAGCTTTCTTTTGGTGGTATTTAATCACCGATGGGTTCTTTATTTTTTGCGCCGTAAAAGAAAAAAGACAGAAAAATCTGTAAAAAAATACATTTTTCTTAATTTCTGTTATAATATTTTGCAAATTAGTAATTTTTCTTCATATATTTTGGCCAAAATTTATACCGCTACATATCTTTGGTAAAATTAACCCAAATCGGTGGATATTATTTGGTCTTTGTGAAAGTTATAGAGTCCAAAAGCTATGGTGCGAATATCTGAAAATTGATCACACCTGAAGTACTGACGGCCTATCTAATTTCTTGAGACCCTAACATTCCAGAAAAGTACAAATACCCCCCAAATGACCCCTGTTTGGAAAGAAGACATTCCAAGGTATTTAGAAAGATGCATGGTGAGTTTTTTGAAATTGTCATTTTTTCCCACAATTCTTTGCAAAATCAAGGTTTTTTTTTTACTTTTTTTTTTCCCCACAAAATTGTCATATTAGCGGGTTATTTCTCACACACCGCATATGCATACCACAAATTACACCCCAAAACACATTCTGCTATTACTCCTGAGTATGGCGATACCACATGTGTGAGACTTTTACACAGCGTGGCCACATACAGAGGCCCAACATGCAGGGGAGCACCTTCAGGCGTTCTGGAGCACCCAGGCCAATTCTGACATTTCTCTCCTACATGTAAAAATCATCATTTATTAGCTAGAAAATTATATAGAACCCCAAAACATTATATATGTTTTCTTAGCAAAGACCCTAGAGAATACAATGGCGGTCGTTGCAACTTTTTATCTCGCACGGTATTTGCGCAGCAATTTTTTTAACGCTTTTTTTTGGAAAAAAAACTGTTTTGTGCTTTACAAAAACCAAAACAGTAAAGTTAGCCTAATGTTTTTGCATAATGTGAAAGATGAAGTTACGCCGAGTAAATAGATACCCAACATGTCACCTTTCAAAATTGCACGCGCTTGTGGAATGGCGCCAAACTTTGCTACTCAAAAATCCCCATAGGCGACGCTTTAAATTTTTTTACTGGTTACATGTTTTGAGTTACAGAGGAGATCTAGGGCCAAAATTATTACTCTCGCTCTACCGATCGCATCGATACCTCACATGTGTGGTTTGAACACCGTTTTCATATGTGGGCGGGACTTACATATGCGTTCGCATCTGCATGCGAGCACACAGGGACAGGGGCGCTTTAAAAAAATTTTTTTTTTTTTTATTGTTCATTTTACTTTATTTATTTTAGTTTGATGCTTTTTTCCAAAAAAAAATTTTTTTGACCACTTTTATTCCTATTACAAGGAATATAAACATCCTTGTAATAGGAATATGGCATGACAGGTCCTCTTTACAGTGAGATATGGGGTCAATAAGACCCCACATCTCACCTCTAGGCTGGGAAGCCTGAAATTAAAAAAAAAAAAAACGATCCTGGCTTCGATCGTAGCGGTGAGTCGGTAGAAGCGCGGGAGGGGGGGACATCCCCTCTCGCCTCCCGTAAGAACGATCAAGCAGTGGAACAGCTGCTATGATCGTTCTCATGGTGTAGGGAATCGCCGGCTGAAAAAGCTGATATCTGAATGATGCCTGTAGCTGCAACCATCATTCAGATATCTCCGCACAAAGTCAAGGACGTTGTATGACGCCCGGCGGGCGGGAAGTGGTTAAAACGCTTTTTTTTTTTTAACACAAAGTTGTCCATTTATAGAATATTTCTACCACATAACATGTACATACCAAAAATGACACCCCAAAATAGATTCTCCTACTCCTCCTGAGTACAGCGATACCACATGTGTGAGACTTCCACAGCCTGGCCACATACAGAGGCCGAGTACAGCCGAGTATGGCTGAGCATGGCAGGGTATGGCGGGGTATTGCGGAGTATGGCGGGGTATTGCGGAGTATGGCGGGGTATTGCGGAGTATGGCGGGGTATGGCGGAGTATGGTGGGGTATGGCAGAGTATGGCGGGGGAAAGGCAGAGTATGGCGGGGGTATGGCAGAGTATGGCGGGGTATTGCGGAGTATGGCGGGGTATTGCGGAGTATGGCGGGGTATTGCGGAGTATGGCGGGGTATTGCGGAGTATGGCGGGGTATGGCGGAGTATGGTGGGGTATGGCAGAGTATGGCGGGGGAAAGGCAGAGTATGGCGGGGGTATGGCAGAGTATGGCGGGGTATTGCGGAGTATGGCGGGGTATTGCGGAGTATGGCGGGGGCATGGCAGAGTATGGCGGGGGCATGGCAGAGTATGGCGGGGGCATGGCAGAGTATGGCGGGGGCATTGCAGAGTATGGCGGGGGCATTGCAGAGTATGGCGGGGGCATTGCAGAGTATGGCGGGGGCATTGCAGAGTATGGCGGGGGCATTGCAGAGTATTGTGGGGGCATTGCAGAGTATTGCACAGCATTGCAGAGTATTGTGGGGGCATTGCAGAGTATTGTGGGGGCATTGCAGAGTATTGCACAGCATTGCAGAGTATTGTGGGGGCATTGCAGAGTATTGTGGGGGCATTGCAGAGTATTGCACAGAATTGCAGAGTATTGTGGGGGCATTGCAGAGTATTGTGGGGGCATTGCAGAGTATTGTGGGGGCATTGCAGAGTATTGCACAGCATTGCAGAGTATTGTGGGGGCATTGCAGAGTATTGCACAGCATTGCAGAGTATTGTGGGGGTATTGCAGAGTATTGCACAGCATTGCAGAGTATTGCACAGCATTGCGGAGTATTGCACAGCATTGCAGAGTATTGTGGGGGTATTGCAGAGTATTGCACAGCATTGCAGAGTATTGCACAGCATTGCAGAGTATTGTGGGGGTATTGCAGAGTATTGCACAGCATTGCATTGTAGTGAGGGATGGCTGAGCATGGATGGCTGGATGTCTCTGTGCAGCTCTGTGGGCACTACACATACAGCCCACAGCGCTGCAGACATCCATCCATCCCCCTCCCCGCTCACTGTGTACCGATCGGTACACAGGAGGGGAGGAGAGGAACCAGCGTCATCAGATGACGCCGGTCTGTTTACATGTGATCACGCCGTCATTTGACGGCGCGATCACATGGTAAACGGCCGCGATCAGCGGCCATTTACCGGGATCCGTGATGCGCCGGGTCCTCTGGACCCGGCGGTCACGGATGTGTTCGGGTGCGCGCCCCAGGGGGCGCGTGAGAGGGGAATTCTGGGAGGACGTCATAGTACGCCCTCCCAGAGTTATCCAACCGCCCTGCAGCCGTCATTCGGCTATGGGCTGGTTGGTAAGTGGTTAAAAAGGGAAAATGTATGAACCCAGGGTGTCAGAGGTGGCAAACAACTCACAGGGTCAGGGTTACCAGGGGGGTACTGATATAACTTGCGACCCTCAAGAGGGCAGCGTTACATTTCGGGGCTCGTCCAGGATACCCCTCATGGGAAGCCCAAGCAAGTCCTGTGACCAACCTAGAGAGAAGGGGAAGATGGACTTGTTCACTGCCACCAGTTAGGTGCGGAAGCAAGGAAGTCAACTGGAACTGGCCACTGTGGTGGAGGTGCCTGGAATTGGATGGGCTGAAAGAGAGGTGAGACAGTTGACAAGAAGGACTGTTCCAGAGCAAGGATCCTATGTCGTGGATGTGAGGCCTGAATTTGAGGAAGATTAAAACTATGCCCTGATAGAGTGGCGAGAGGGTGCTCCCGCTGGATTCCGGAAAGATACCGTGAGTTTAGCTGACGGATTAGAGGCTCAGGTGATACCCCTGCTGACAGTGGGTACTCATGTTGAAGAGCATTTCAGACATGGTTTAGTGAGTCCTGGATCAGAGCAAGAAGTAGATGCTTCTGTGGTAGGAATGCCTCCTGCTTCCTTTTATATGGACATAAGCCGGCTGGTTGAGAGTCTGATAAAAAGTACTAATATCTTGGCAAATCAAGGGTACCGAAAGCTACAGTTCTTCTCGGGTCGCACACCAACCCCAGAAGGAGAAGAGGAGTTTGACATTCGGCCCATGTGTACGGGGCTTAAGATAGTTGAGTTGTCTGCAGCAAATAATTTAACAATGAATACAAGTAAAAGGGTTAATTTCAGGTTTCAGATTTCAGGAAAAATAAGACTGAAATTGTGCCTCTTTTTATCAATGGTGGCTGTGTAGAGAAAATCTCTGTTTTCAAATTTCTTGTGTTATATATTTCTGAAATTCTTTCATGGTTCGCAAATGTACATGCAATAACTAAAAAATCTGACCAATTATTATATTTCCTGAGGTTACTGAGGAAGAATTGTCTAGGGGGAAAGTATTAGAAACTTTCTATCACTCATCAGTTGAGACCGTATTGGTATACTGTATCTTAGTATGGTACCCAAATTGTACTGTGGCGCAAATGCTCAGCAGAAATATGTACACTGCACAGAAAATAGTGGGTAGAAATCCCCTTTTATAGAAATTTATGAATCTTGCTGAATCTTGCTCACCCCATATCACCCCATAATACTGGCACCTCCATCTTCTGTCAACATTGATTTGGAGATGCCGTGCGTCATGTCCATAGTGGCGCACAGATTGCATTCTCCCGTGCACCGAGATCACAATAGTAAATGGGGGATTCGTGCTCTGTTACCGGAGCACCATTTCGTAAATATGAAAATGTGCTTTGCGCCTCGCCGCGCGCCTCTACTGATGGTGCATGGCTTTCGTAATTCACCCCCAGTGTTTCCTTTCCATTGCTTTCTGGGCCTCCCACAGGCTGGAATGAGACTGATCCCTGTTTAAATTTTAAATATTTTTGCTATGCCTGAGTGAATTTTGAGTTGTATAATCATTTTTAAGAAGCTGTACACACTATGAGAAAATCTGAAGAAAAATTCTGTACGAGGAAGGATCATTCGGTTTTTGAATAGTGTGCACACAACTTTCGACATCTGATTCAGACTTTTAAAACAAAAATTTCCGAAGGGACAGACTCCCAAATTTTTCTCGTGTGTAAACAGAACAAACAATTTTCATTTAATGTGGACTGTTTTTCTATAGTTTTCATATGAGAAAAATCATATACAAAAGACTGCATATGATCAGAAACAATAAACAACAAAAAAAAGCCTTTTTTCGTACGAGAATTATCATACAATTTTTCCATCCTCGGCTCCGACTTGCTGTAAAAAACATCAAGAAAAACTGGACAATCATTTGCCCAATTTTCTTATAGTGTGTACCTTTACATTGTAGAAAGGTTGTTTTGGGGGAGAAGTTATGTCCTGTAATAGTAGATGGTTGAGGACCATAGATAAAGATATATTAAATGGGAACGTGGTGTCCGACCCGAAGATGGCTGCATAATCCAGCTGCTCCGAACAGCCACCCAGGACTTCTGAACACCAGCAAAAAGAAAGGGGTTTGTGAGACTTTGAATGAGGCACAAGACACGTGGTAGGAGACCGAACCAGAACCGTTGGGTACTTTTATTTCTGTCCCCCTGGCCAAATTAACCTTCAATGTAAAAGTGTGCACACTTGAAGCAAATTACTGACACACACACGAGTTCAGTAGTTTGATACTTCTGCTTTAATTACTTCCTGGACCCCGGCTAATATACTGTGAGCCGGATATTTTGTTATCAAATAAAATATCAAATAAGACAAGCGTATGCAGACCACAAGATATACATATTCATTATTGTGACAAAGTATAAGCTTTTAGCTGGGTTATATCTATATAAGGGAATATCAGACTATCATAGCTAAATAGGGTGTCTTGTTTCCAGTTCTTGAAAATAGGCGCAATCTTCCTTAACTGGTTCTTAACTCTTACAATTCTGTTCCACATGAAGGGATAGGATAAGCTGGCAGACATCTAATTGAATATGGTTAAGGCTGATAGCTGAGAGAGAGATATAAGCACTTATATCTATATGGTTATATTTGAAATAGGCATTTCACCATAACACTCATAGTCACATCCATTACAGTTCCCCCTTGAAATGCTTATTTAACAAAACTGTTCCTCACACTGAAAGACATACACCACCCAGCCCACCCCCCTCTGCAACTCTTTTAAGCTGTATGTAGAGAAAGGGCAGCGACTAGTTCACTACCCCCCTCGATACAGCTGGGGGAGTGCGGCCAAATGCTATCTGTCCCTATAGCCCTACGGTGTTGCATCTCGGGGGAGGGTGACTGTAACGGAGTGTAACACATAATTATCATCATCATTTTCATCAAGCCTTACATAGACATCGTCATCATCATCTGGTATCTCCTGGTTCACGAACGAAGGGGGTATTTTGATCGACAGCTTTTTCTACACACTTCCTAATACAGGGGAGAACACAGCAGATTATGGCAGCCATTACCAGGATAGCTATTCCTATCTGGGTGAACAATTCCTGCCATCCTCCCTTTATCCAGGTAAAGGATCCCAGGGGTTGGTGAGCCCTGAATTCTGTTTAAAATCTTTGGACAGGTCCTCTAGTTTCTGGATGGCTAAAGTCACTTTACCATTTGGGCCGGTGCTGTCTGGGATGTAAGTGCAACATGTGCTTGTCTCGGGGATCATTTTACATACACCCCTCTTCTCAGCCAGGAGCATGTCTAAGACCATACGGTTTTGGAAGGTCATGTGTGAGGCCGCTTCCAACTGTTCGGCTACACCCTGGAGTGCATCTCTGGTGGAATTGACAAATCTTTGTTAGTTATAGTAGATGTAATTTATCCAGTCTACATTCTTATTCACAGTGATAATGGGAATCAGTGACTCAAAACCTGCTGCTACTTGGTCTCTTGCTCTAAACTCATCTGGGACCCCCCTTGGGACTCCTATGGCATCTATGTATACGTGGGGGTCAAAACTCCCTGCTGGGGCACTCCTGCATCTTCTGTTGGGTTTGGGTACATCGCTTGCTTCTGGCTCTGGGTTCTCTGAGAGAATATGCAGGGGCATTATGGCTTTAGCCATTGCACATTATCCTGTCCACTGTCCTGTCATTCTTCTTCTAATTTTCATGTCTCCACAGATCCAGTACACGTCCCCTAAGGACTGAACTTGATTTTGCGCTAGATCTGCAGACACCTCACTGTAAGACTGTGAGAGGCAGCGGGAGGGGGCCAGTAACCTTCGGTGAAATTTCCAAAGGGCTTTCCCGCTCCATGGTACTTTCCATAACATGTGTCATTGCCAGGATATATGGTGATACCTTCTGCTGGCTTGGGAGCCTTAGTGACTATGGGGTACTCTTTTTTCCAATGCTCACACAGGGAGTAGTTAGTGGTTGTGTTGGTGAATAAGCTAAGGACACAGGTCTCATGTTCTGGGAGTACATTAAGGGGCACTGTTCCTAGATGTGGTTTAGCCCCCCCTCACACACATAACAGTTGGTCTTATTGTGCTTCCCTGCATTGTATCTCATCCACTCAAGCCACAAGTTGACATCTGAGAAACCGGTTTCTGCAGCCATGGTGTCCTCAAAGGTAGGGTCTGCTATGGCCACCATGTCCCTTAATGTTTGCATGTGAGGCTTTAGGAGGTTAGAGTTGGATGTAGATTGGGGAACTGTCCACTCTGGGTTATTGAACATGTCTTTCAGTTGGAAAGGTTTTCTAAAACCGTAATACTCATTTCACCACCATAGGCCCAATACATAGGTCCCACTATCCCCTGGGCTGGGATTCTCAATGGTCAGTCTGAACTCTTTGGTGAAATTTTGATCTGTGTGTTTGTTGATTGTCATCCTATCTAATGCCCCGTACACACGGTCGGACTTTGTTCGGACATTCCGACAACAAAATCCTAGGATTTTTTCCGACGGATGTTGGCTCAAACTTGTCTTGCATACACACGGTCACACAAAGTTGTCGGAAAATCCGATCGTTCTGAACGCGGTGACGTAAAACACGTACGTCGGGACTATAAACGGGGCAGTGGCCAATAGCTTTCATCTCTTTATTTATTCTGAGCATGAGTGGCACTTTGTCCGTCGGATTTGTGTACACATGATCGGAATTTCCAACAACGGATTTTGTTGTCGGAAAATTTTATATCCTGCTCTCCAACTTTGTGTGTCGGAAAATCCGATGGAAAATGTCCGATGGAGCCCACACATGGTCGGAATTTCCGACAACATGCTCCGATCGGACATTTTCCATCGGAAAGTCCGACCGTGTGTACAGGGCATAAGAGTGACTTCAATATGTGTCAGTGACACATACATACACAGTCATGGGACCTATTACTCTCTCATTGGACCTGACACTGTAATCAGTACCTGGAAGTATCTTACTATAAGGGGATATGAAAGTGGCAACATGTGTGTTGGATGGATTATACCAGAATAGGGTTATGCCATCTTTCTGTTTGATGGCTACTTCTTGTGCCTGAACAACAATCACAATAAAAAGGATAAACAGGATCATGGCTTGGTCTCCTCAGCCTCTTCTTCAGGCACAGGGACTTTTTTGCAGTGAGAGGCGTGTATGCACGAGTTCCTTCTGGCCACTTTTACTGGTGTGGTAGTTGTCAGAAGGACTTGGAAAAGACCGTCATATCTGGGTTCAAGGGTGTGTTTCCCCACAAACTTCTTTACCAGGACCCAGTCACCAGGAACCAGCTTGTGCGTTCCTGTATCTAGCTCAGGATCTGGAATGGAAGCAAACACTTCCGAATGGATATGGGCTAATTCTCGAGATAAAACAGTCACATACACAGTTAATACATCAGATTAGAGCTGCAACTGTTGTGGGAAATAACAACCTAGACTGAGGGCTGAACCAAACAATATCCCATAGGATGACAGACCATGGTTTCCCCTTGGAGTGTACCTAACACTGAACAAGGCAATGGCAAAGGCAATGGGTAGGCTGTCTGGCCAACTCGTTCCCGTTTCCTGAGACATTTTCAGCATTCTAGACGTTATTGTGCCATTCAGTCTTTCCACCTTCCCACTACTCTGAGGATGGTATGGGGTGTGGAAAGCTAGTGTGACCCTTAAGGTTGTCCATATCTCTTTGGTTACTGGGGCCGTGAAAGCCGCCCCCTAATCACTCTCCATGACCTCTGGGACACCATTTCTGCACACTATTTCTGTTAAAAGTCTTTTAGCTGTGGTTTTTGCTGTCATGTTGGTGACAGGATAGGCTTCCATGGCAGACACAGTCTCTTGTTTCTCCTTGAGGTGAGTCCTGTTTACAGGAAGGTTTTGTAGAATCAGGGCAGCTTGCGCAGTCTCTTCGGGGGTGTCTATTGGGTCATCCAGGATAGGTGCAACTATTCTGCTGACCACTTCTCGCGTTCCATCTGCAGCTTGTTTCGCAGCAGTATCTGCCAGGTGATTGCCTCATGCTTCCTGGGACACCAACTTGCCATGTGCCTTTACTTTAAGTATGGCCACTTGTGTTGGGAGAAGTAAGGCATCCATCAAATCCTTGATAGCTGTGCTGTGTTTTACAGGTTTTCCTGCTGCTGTCAGGAACCCCCTGGTCTTCCAGATGATCCCCAAATTTCCTTCTGCCAGTTTGCGTGCTGTTTCACTGACTGTCGGTAAGTGTGTTGTTTCCATCTTCATCACTTCAAAGCAGTCATGGGCGGTGCAGTGAGGATCTTCTTCCAAAGAGGCTCCCCCCTCGAGAAGAGGAAGCAGAGTGGATGTGTTGAGGGTATCACATGGGAGAACAGCGATGTTATCGGGGAGAAGCAAGGCACACTGAAGTCTGAGGTGTCTTGCTGAGGACAGGTGTTTTTGCTGTACTTGGTTCAGTATGGCAGTTATGTCATGAGGGGCATTGGGCTGCACAGATGGCTTTGAGGCAGGAGGGTCCCCCCCTGGCCACCGAGTCCAGTTGAAAGGAGTGATAGATACCCAATGGGTCTGAGTCTGTTATCATGGGCCAGAGCCAAAACTCCTGTGGAATGTCCTTGCCTCTCTGAGATAACTGCCATACTGAACCAAGTACAGCCCAAACACCTCAGCAAGACACCTCAGACTTCAGTGCGCCTTGCTTCTCCCCGATAACATCGCCATCCTCCCATGTGATACCCTCAACCCTTCCACTCTGCTTCCTCTTCTCGAGCGGGGAGCCTCTTTGGAAGAAGATCCTCACTGCATCGCCCATGACTGCTTTGAAGTGATGAAGATGGAAACAACACACTTACAGTCATGGGCGGTGCAGTGAGGATCTTCTTCCAAAGAGGCTCCCTCCTTGAGAAGAGGAAGCAGAGTGGATGGGTTGAGGGTATCACATGGGAGGACGGCGATGTTATCGTGGAGAAGCAAGGCACACTGAAGTCTGAGGTGTCTTGCTGAGGACAGGTGTTTGGGCTGTACTTGGTTCAGTATGGCAGTTGTCTCAGAGAGGCAAGGATATGCCACAGGAGTTTTGGCTCAGGCCCATGATAACAGACTCAGACCCACTGGGTATCTATCACTCCTGTCAACTGGACTCAGTGGCCAGGGGGGGACCCTCCTGCCTCAAAGCCGTCTGTGCAGCCCAATGCCCCTCATGACATAACTGCCATACTGAACCAAGTACAGCCCAAACACCTGTCCTCAGCAAGACACCTCAGACTTTAGTGTGCCTTGCTTCTCCCCGATAACATCGCCGTCCTCCCATGTGATACCCTCAACCCATCCACTCTGCTTCCTCTTCTCGAGGGGGGAGCCTCTTTGGAAGAAGATCCTCACCGCACCACCCATGACTGCTTTGAAGTGATGAAGATGGAAACAACACACTTACCGACAGTCAGTGAAACAGCATGCAAATTGGCAGAAGGAAATTTTGGGATCATCCGGAAGGGAATACCGAAGCCCACGGAAATTCACCGACAGTCAACCAAGCCCCAACCGTGGTCCACATGAAAGCGCCCAGTACCAGGGACATGACACCTCACCTCGCCTACCTCTCCGTATCACATGGACCTTCTACACAAGGATTCAGGCAAGCCTGTGTTACCTGCTAGCTACACCTGGACTGTTATGCCACAAGGTGCCCAGAACTCCCCCTCCCAATTCGCCAAGGCAATGGCCCTCATTCTGGACACCTGGATGAAGTTACACCCAGACATTGTACTCCTTCAGTATGTAGATGACCTCCTGCTTGTGATTGCCTCAATCTACTCTGAAAGCCTCCCCCACTACCTGGTTGAGCAAGATTGCAAGGCCTTAAAAAGCAAAAAGTCCAGAAAGAAGGCAATTTTCCTAGGCCTCTGCATCTCCCAAGGCACCTGACATCTCACTGAAGAAAGAGTTGCTGCAATCAAGGGCATCCCTTTGCCTCAAGGTCAAAAGCCCCTTCACGCCTTCCACTCATAATCACATCCATTACACACTCGGTCAATCTTTAACTCATCACCTTCTCCTCTACCTAGTACTGGATTAAATATTTTTTCATTTTAATATCTAGGTCTTCCCCGTTCTGTTCTGGTAGTGCTCTGATCCTTAGGTTTTGACGTCTATTTTGGTTTTCTTGGTCTTCCAACTTATATAAAATATCCCTTTGATCTGTTTGCAGTTTTCTTACTTGCGCTTTTAATTCAGATATTTCTTGGGCTTGTTTTCCTGTTTTTTCCTCTGCTTCTTCTACTCTCCTCAGCAGATGGCCCATATCCGTCCTTACGTTAGTAATCTCGCTTTTAATCGAGTTTTCCAATTTGGCAAACATTTCCATAATTTCCATTTTAGTTGGAATTTTGGATAAGTTCCTTTGTTCTTCCATTTTACTTGTATTTTACTTGTATTCAGTTCCATTTCAATTCCAATATCTTCACTAGTTTTATCCCCTTGGTCCCTTTTTTGTTTTGCCGCCTCTTTCTTTTTTTCTTTTACACCTTGTTGTTTTTTCTCTACTCCAGGACTTTTGGGGCTCACCTCCTTTGTTGTTAAGTATTTCTGAATTGTACTCGAGTTTAAGCTCTCTTTTGGGGTCTTAGGTTTCGTCACTCTCCTGCCTCTCATATTAACTTTTAAAGTTTTCTTTCTCCCCAGGTTAATCTCCACTTATAAAAATGCCAGGGTACATGTGGCTTTACCCAACGTTTATTGATGGAATAAAGTCTTTAGGAGTAATCCTTATCCCCCCACCTCCCAGCTATCCTACCTTCAAAAGGGATCGCATCTGCTGTGCTACCACATATACTTCCGTGTACTCTCAGAGTCCAATATTCATATAGAGTCCAAGGAGAACCAACAACAGATGTATATTTGATCAACAGGAATGCACAGAACACAGTCTTTCAAAATCTTTACGATCACCTGTTTTTTTCCTTTTTATTTTCCCCCAGCAGGAATCATGCAATCATAAAAAAAGGAGAGAGAGGAAAGATCTCATGCTTTATCCTCACTTTTGGAGACAATCAGCATCTGGGGAGAGAAGATCTTTGCATCTTCACCATCCGGACGTGGTCTCCAGTCCCCCGGGGGAGTTCTCACTCCTACTCCTACTCCGGGTGTTTTCAGGTGTAGCTTTATGGCTCCAAGAACGTCCTGGTCCGTTCGCTATATAATCACCTTGCTCCTCAGGTATCCTTCTATGACCATCTTTATTCCTTCTGAGCTTATGGCATCTGGGGGGATTAGCAGGGGAAGTGGAGGGGGAGAAAGGGTAGCAGATCCGGTCCGGGCGGGCTCCGATCACCTCCTGTACACTGTGCCGCTCCGATCCTTACTCACAGTGTGAGTGTTCGGAGGCACCCGCCGGAGCTTAGCGATCTCTCACCCCGCTCTGCTCCCGATGGTTCACCAGGGCCTCCTCCATGCACTTGCACAGGCGCCGCCGTCAGGCCCCTCCCCTCTCACGTGCGTTCGTGTCGCGTCAGCATTCCTCGTCCACCTGTAGAAAAAATGTCATGCAGTACTTTTAAAACTCCTGAGGAAGCTCCTTTGATTGAAACATGTAGAGTAAGAAGTGCTAAAAAAATGAATAAAAACCAAGCGCTGATGTGGATAGATATGTGTGATATAAATAAATTGTGCTTAAAAAATATATATATACCAATATAGTTAGTGCTATGAAACAATCAGTAAATTAAAGCTGCTATCAATATAGGGTGATCAGATAACCAAACAAATAGTACTAAGTATAAAATTGATGCGCTTTAAATAAATAGTGCACAATATGCTGCTGCGACTAAGCTTAAATCCAGGAATAAAAATAAATAAATAATTATGGTGCTAATACGTGTTAAAATTGCCAAAATAAATCTTCAAATTGGTGATGTGACGGTGAATATAAATAAAATAATAATGACACTCTGAGTACAATGTCCAGGCAGAGATAAATAGTGGGAGAAAGTAAAAATAATTAAACAGTTCCTTCCCTTAATCCAGATTGATTGACTCACTGGGTTAGATCGTTTGTATCAGGATATTTAGTTTTTCTTGCATCCCACTTCAGCAATTACACTGCTGGTAATTCGGCTCTCAGGATAAAGGTTTTATGCAAAGCAAGCAAAGAAAAAATAGATCATTGTGCAGTGAACTTACTAGATAGTACATAAGCAAAACAGGGACAAGAGATACACTCACAAACTCCCGGTCTATTAGAAGCATTCAAATAAGCAGATTGCAGTCAGCCGCTGTGGACGAGGTTTCCCATAGAGAAACAGCTGCTGTTAACCTTCAGGTGTATTGCAGCACTGAACGTCCTAAGCTCCTCCCACACATTACATCACTGACACGTGACTTTTTCAAGTTCCTTGAAAAAGTCACGTGTCAGTGATGTAACGTGTGGGAGGAGCTTAGGACGTTCAGTGCTGCAATACACCTGAAGGTTAACAGCAGCTGTTTCTCTATGGGAAACCTCGTCCACAGCGGCTGACTGCAATCTGCTTATTTGAATGCTTCTAATAGACCGGGAGTTTGTGAGTGTATCTCTTGTCCCTGTTTTGCTTATGTACTATCTAGTAAGTTCACTGCACAATGATCTATTTTTTCTTTGCTTGCTTTGCATAAAACCTTTATCCTGAGAGCCGAATTACCAGCAGTGTAATTGCTGAAGTGGGATGCAAGAAAAACTAAATATCCTGATACAAACGATCTAACCCAGTGAGTCAATCAATCTGGATTAAGGGAAGGAACTGTTTAATTATTTTTACTTTCTCCCACTATTTATCTCTGCCTGGACATTGTACTCAGAGTGTCATTATTATTTTATTTATATTCACCGTCACATCACCAATTTGAAGATTTATTTTGGCAATTTTAACACATGTATTAGCACCATAATTATTTATTTATTTTTATTCCTGGATTTAAGCTTAGTCGCAGCAGCATATTGTGCACTATTTATTTAAAGCGCATCAATTTTATACTTAGTAGAGTAAGAAGTGGCTGCACTGTTGTATGAATTATACGTTGGTTGAACATTTATTGTAATTTTAAAGAAATTGGTATTTAATAAAATTTATATTTTTTATATAAAAGATTGTATGTTGTTTTAGCACCTTAAAAGTCCGGCTCCTTTTCCCAGTTGTTCCTATTTATCCAATGGGATATGGTGCCTGATTTTGATTCCTTATTGCCCTGATCTATAGCAAAGTTTAAATCTGATAGGTGATAGTCATTTAGTCACTGTGAGTTGACTCTCTAATTTCTTTTTAATTTCATTAAGTAAACAAGCTTCTGGTTTAATCAATTCTGGTGTATTTACTTCCTTCTTGTTGTCATTTAAAAAGGCAAAATGTATAAAGTCAGAGGTGGCAGAGGACTCACAGGGTCAGGGCAACCAGGGGGGTACTGATATAACTTGCGACCTTCAAATAAGGCAGCGCTACATAAGTATTAGGGGGGCCGAGGAGGGCTACTGCACACAAAAGGCTTTTTATCTTAATGCATAGAATGCATTAAAGTAGTTGTAAAGACAGAATGTTTTTTATCGTAATGCATCCTATGCATTAAGATAAAAACCCTCTGTGTGTAGCAGCCTCCCCATCACCCCCCAATACTTACCTGAGTCCAATCTCTCTCCAGCGATGTCCACAAGTGTCTTACCGGTCCGGGACTCCTGATTAGCTGAGACACAGCAGCGGCGCCATTGGCTCCCATGGTTGTCAATCAAAGTCAGTTAGCCAATCAGGGGAGAGAGGGGGCTAGGCCAGGTCGGGGCTCTGTGTCTGAATGGACACACGGAGCTGTGACTCGGCTTGGGTGCCCCCATAGCAAGCTGCTTGCTGTGGGGGCACTTGACAGGGGGGAGGGGCCAGGAGCAGCAAAGAGGGAACCAAGAAGAGGAGGATCCGGGCTGCTCTGTGCAAAACCAACTGCACAAAGGAGATAAATATAACATGTTTGGTTTTTTTTTGTTTTTTTTTAACAATCACTTTAAGCTAAAAAACCTTCTGACTTTACAATCCCTTTAAGCAGTTTCAGTACAGAAGAGGAGCCTGTATAACGGTGCAAGATTAAAGGTAAGGCTGGAGTTCAGCTTTAAATGGATCCTCATTTTCTGTATTCTGCATTTGATAAAGTCTGTCCCTTCTGAATCAGCTCGCTTTTATTAGTTCTGTTAGTATTTTCATCAGGTAAACTTAGAAGATGTTCAAGATAACGTTTATAAAATGTTACATAAATATAGCAACATATTATTCACCTAGTATGCTCTTGCACAAGCGATATATAATCTGAACAAGATGGATCCAACGTGATGTGATGGGAATCTGTTCAAAATGTCATAAGGAAGTTCAAATGATACTTGAAACCAGTTGTCATGATTTGATTTTAGTCTTGCTTCGATGAGTTGAAAACAAATGTCAGAGGTGGTGAGTTTTTTTTATCACTGCAGTTATGTGCCACAGAAACATGTTCATATAATAACGTTCAACAAAATATTGGATTATTTAATGTGTATATGATTCATATAGACATAATAATCTTGTTGTTTGCATTGCATTTTCACTTGGATACTCTTTATACCGTAGGGCCATTTTATGTGATGCATTGGAGTACCACTATCAGTTTCCTTATAATTAGGTGATAAAGCCAGTTTAACTAGAGCTAATTATCCATGCATATTTTTGGGTGGCTACACCCAACTTGTAAAACATTATTTGTTTTACAAGTAAAGCCTTGTTCACACCATGATACAGAGACACGTCAGTTTTTCTGCGCGCATTCTGCAAGAGCACAAAAAAAACAATTGGCCTTTATGCGCCCTGTTTACACGACAACACTGGTACCTTGTGCAGATTTTTTCTGTCTTCTATCAGCAACATGTATGCAGTTTTCTGCATGGGAATAAAAAACTACATGACATCAACATTGGTGTGAATAGGGCACATAACTGACGCGCATGAAAACTGTTGTAAACTGATGCAGAGGCGGCTCTAGGCTTTGTGAGGCCTTAGGCAAAACTTACACATGAGGCCCCATGGACTGGGACGCTCCGTGATGAGGCCGCTATTCCTCAGTTTGCCGGCAGTATCTGATTTGTCTATCAGCTCCTAAGCCACAGAGTCCCAGTGGGGGTAGGCTGAGCCACCGGCATCAACTTCAGTGATTGAGAACAGCAAATTAGGAGGCCACGAGGCCCCTGTGAGTGCGTGGCCTTAGGCGACCGCCTAATTTGCCTAATTAGAGAGCCGCCTCTGAACTGATGTCTCTGCAAATTAAATCTGTGCAGTTTTCCCATCAGTTACCATCAGATTTCATGCATGTATGGTGTGAACGATCCCTAAAGGTTTAAAGTGTTACTAAACCCTCTAAAGTAAAATCTGTCTGTATATGCAGCATAGCATGCTTTTTATACTCACTGTGGAACTTAAGGGGTTAATCCTCTGCATTGTGTAAAAAGGCTGTTTTTATCCTCCCCTCCTGCACTGTCTATCTGGGGAGAGCCAGCTAACACAGGCAGAGTAGCCAACCTGCACATGCTCAGTTGTGTCTTTTATGCTGGAGAGAATAATTACTTGTTCATCAGAGCTAGCCAGGTCACATGATATTGGCATAACACATGTGGGCGTATATACAGGCTGCAGTGGAAGGTGGAAATCTCCACCTTCCTGAATTCTCAGCAATGGAGAAACTGTGCAGTTTATTACTGACCATGGTATACAGACCAGCCAAAAAAGTATATAGTGGCAATATGGTAAGGTAAGAAGAAGATTTATAAGCTGTGGGCACTGGGGGGAGGGGGGGGGGGCAGAAGATGAACTATTTTCATATTACTGGATTTGGTAACACTTTAATACATGACAAAGGGTTCCCAGAGCACTCTGGATTATGTAAAGAGGCAGCACAGCACATGCTGATTTCCTGTCTCATCATGGCAGCATACACGTTGGGTTGTGACTCCGCCCCCACAACCTGATAGGACCACATAGCTATAAATTAATGAGTAGGCACCCGTCCCAGTATTCTCTTATTTTTCCTCACCTGTCAGGACCGCACGGATCAGCACCCCCTTACCGCTTCGCCCCAGCCAGGTTCTAGACTCTCCTGGGTGGAAGTCCTTCTTGTACAGCCTCTAAACGAGCTAAATGGAAGGAGCCCCACTCTGGTGATCTCAGGGGCACTCTCTTTCTCACTCTGTCTGTCTGACCACGATATAAGCCTTAAACAGGCTTCATGTGCAGCAGCCCATATAAAGCCTTAAACAGGCTTGCTGGAGAAATGGCCATGGAGTCCTCAGTTTGGCCTCATGAAATAAGCCGTAAACAGGCTTAGTTGTGTGCAGCGGTCTCCCCCTCTCCCCCTTCTTTCCCCCTTCTACCTGCTGGGCTCTGTTGTCCTCCATACTGCTCTCCGTGGGTGCCGAGCGTCCTCGGCGTTCTCGCGCATGCGCGGTGCGTCATTTGGGGCGTTTCTCTGCCTTTTCCAGCTTCCAAGATGGCGCTGAGTGTTCCGCGGCGCTACTGCGCATGCGCGAGCGTCCGACGCTGATGTCGGCGGTTTTAAAAAGCCCAGCGTCAGCTGTGTATTGCTGCTGCTGGATGACTGAACTGAGACAGTTTGTTTCTTCCCTGTAAACGCTCTACAAAGGTAAGTGGCTTGTCCTTTATTCAGCTGTCAGCCTAAAAATCTTGCTCCCTCTGCATATCTCCTCTTACTATATCTGCAGGTTTCCAATCCACTCCTTCACCATGGAGACCGCTGCCCCAGTAGATCACCGCCAGCCTAATAGGTAAGGGGGGGGGAAGACAAGGGTAAGTAGTGAAGATCGAAAAAGAGAGCACTACTAATGCTACCTAAATTGGTCAGCCCTACCAGGTCCTCAGGAACGTCTGCTTCAAGACAAAGAGAGACCTCGCATAGAAGAAGCCGCTCCAGACACAGACGGAGCCGTTCCTACCATAGGGGAAGCCGCAGAAGGAGCCGCTCTAGATCTTATTCCAGGCAAGGTCGATCCCGCCATAGAAGGTCGCCTTCACGCAGACCTTGTTCCCCCGCACGCCATTCCCGTCCTGCCGGGAACGCCTGCTGGTGGGCGGCTCTCCCGGATAAATTGGCCTGCCAAAAATGTCTAGAGGAGGCCACAAGAGAAAGAGTCTTGGATACCAGAGATTCCGCTGGGGCCTTAGCTCCGCAGGCCTCAATACCAGACGTGGATTTCTCCACCACTGCCTCTCCAGCCCGGGCCAGCATGTCAAGGGAGCAAGACTCTCTGTCTGATAATGAGGGCCTGGAGGTATCGGCCGGATTCGACTTCTCTCTGATAGAACCGTTTGTCAAATTGGTCAAAGAGGCGATAGGATGGGAGGAACCCCAGGAAGTTCAACCAAAGCAAAGGAAATATTTCCCTCATCTTAAAAAGGATCCAGAAGCTTTTCCGTTCATAGACGAACTGGATGACCTGATTAAAGAGGAATGGCAAAGACCAGAGAAGAAATCTAGTCTGAATAACAGACTTCTTAAACTATACCCACTCAAGGAGCCTAAAGTGAACCCTCTGGTATCCCCTCCGGTAGTAGACGCATCCTTGATGCGCCTAGCCAGGCATGTTACTCTCCCGCTAGAAGACGCGGTAACATTCAGGGATGTGCTCGACAGGAAGATCGACACGGATCTTAAGCGGGCTTACCTGTCGGCAGGAGGTGCCTGCAGGCCTGCGATGGCACTCGCAGCGGTAGGAAGAGCCATCTCGAGCTGGTCTGCAAGCACAGAGAAGCTTGTATTGGAGGGTGCAGACCAAGAAAAAATAGTGAAAGCTTTGCAAGAACTAAGCTTGGCAGGTGACTTCGTGGCAGAGGCTTCGGTCGATACCATCAGGTCTGCATCAAAATCTATGCTGGCCTCGGTAACGGCCAGAAGAGCACTATGGCTGAAACCCTGGACGGCGGACCCAGCCTCCAAGTCTAATTGGTGCCGTATCCCGTTCGACGGAGAAAATCTCTTTGGAACGAAATTGGACTCAGCCATCTCTAAGGTGACTGGTGGCAAGTCTGGGCTCATCCCCTCGGACAGGAGGCCCAAACAACAGAGACCTCCTCCCTTTAAGCGAAACCTTCCAGAGAGGTATAGGGACGCGAAAGCGTACAGACCGGGGAAAGAGTATCGAAGGAGCTGGAAGAATCCTCAATCCTCCTTTATGAAATTCCAGAAGCCTAAAACTCCCGCTTCCAGCGACCAGAAGCCTTTTTGAAGGTGCGCCCGTCCAGCCAGCGGTAGTGGGAGCAAGACTCTCCAGATTCAAGCTGGTCTGGGCGGAGACCATAAAGGATACCGGGACTCTGGCCCGTCAGTTTCGGCCACAGGTGGTCCTTCAAAAATCGACCCCCAAGGGATCAATTTTGTCCAACCCGTATTCCTCCATCTCGGGAAAGAAGGTTGTCTCTACTAAACTACATTTAGGATCTTCTCCAAAAGCGAGCAATAGTAAAGGTCCCGCCAGCACAACGAGGCAGGGGATTCTATTCTCCACTATTCCTCGTCAAGAAAAAGTCAGGGGACCTTCGACCAGTTCTAGATCTAAAGAACCTCAACAAGTCCATCAGAGTGGAGTCATTCAGGATGGAAAGCTTGCAGTCTATCCTCCAGGCCATAAATCTGGGAGACTGGATGCTTTCCATAGATCTCCAGGACGCTTACCTGCACATTCCAATCCACGTGGCATTCCAGAAATTCCTGCGATTTTCGGTGGGTCAGGGGCACTTTCAGTTTCAAAGCCTTCCTTTCGGGATCTCAACAGCCCCCAGAACATTCAAAAAAGTCTTACTACCAGCAATAGCTTACTTGAGAGAGAAAGGTCTAAGGGCCCACCACTACCTGGACGACATCCTCCTCCTCTCAAGCAGCCAGGAGTCACTCGTGCAGCATCGCAAGATCCTAGTCTCCACCCTAATAAACCTGGGATGGATAATAAACTGGCAAAAAAGCAACATCCAACCTACCCAAAGGACGGTCTTCCTGGGGGCCGAACTAGACACCCGAGCAAATACAGTGGAGCTGCCAGGGGAAAAGATGTCTCTACTAATCCAAAAAGTAAAGAATTCTATCCCAGCACCATGCCTACCAGCCAGAGCATACCTCAGCCTTCTGGGTTCCCTATCAGCAACCATTCCAATGGTCCGATGGGCGCAATGGAACACCAGACCCCTGCAAGCCTCCTTCTTGCGCAAGTGGGACGGCTGGTCCATGTCCCAATTGATTCGCACCCGCAGCCAGTCTATCTCTGCAGTGGTGGACACACCCCTACAACCTCAGGAGATGCAAACAGATAGTCATCCCCCACCAGGAGGTAGTAACTTCGAATGCCAGTCTGTAGGGATGGGGGGCACATTACCTACACTATGCGGCTCAGGTCCGCTGGCACTTCAGAACCAAGGTCCTGGTATCAAATGTTCTAGAGATGAAGGCAGCCTTCTGAGAGGAAAACAAGTTCTCATACAGATGGACAACCGAGTGGCTGTAGCCTACATCAACAGGCAGGGGGGTACCAGAAGCATCTCCATGATGCAGGAGGTTGGCCCGGTGAATCTTCGGGATCTGAGGGCGGCCTATATTCCGGGTGTCCAGAACCTTCTGGCAGATTCACTCAGCAGAACATTCGTTTCCAACAACGAATGGTGTCTGAGCCCCAAAGCATTTGCCCTCATATGCCAGACATGGGGTCATCCGGACATAGACCTCGTAGCAACGCCAGGGAACAGGAAATGTCAGAGGTTTCTGTCAAGGACCCCCTTCCCCTCAGCGGAGGGAACAGATTGTCTCCAGCACCCCTGGAACTTCCGCCTAGGCTACATTTTTCCACCAACTCCTCTTATAGCCAAGTTTCTTCTGAGGCTCAAGCATTCAGCGGCCCTAGTGCTGGCTGTGATTCCCTTCTGGCCACGGAGGCCTTGGTTCACCACCCTCCTACAGCTGAACACAGCGGATCCACTTCCACTCCCAGTGACAACAGATTTACTAACCCAGGGCCAGCTACTCCATCCGAGTCCGGAGAAGTTAAACCTAACGGCCTGGAGGTTGAAAGGTCTAGGTTCCTAGACCAAGGCTGCTCTCAGAAGGTAGTCGATACCCTGCTCCAGGCTACAAAGTCTACCACAAATAACACCTACGGAAGAGTCTGGGGAAAGTTCACTTCCTTTGCCCAGGAACAAGGTTGGGACCCTTCTTCCCCATCAGCAGTGCAAGTGCTCGTGTTCCTCCAGTCAGGTCTGGACAAAGGCCTTAGGTCCAGCACCCTAAAAGTACAAGTTTCTGCCATCTCCGCGTTGACAGGAGTTAAGTGGGCGCTTAATCCTCTGGTGGTTCAATTCCAAAGAGCCTGTCTAAAACTAAGGCCCCCTAGAAAGCCTTCATTCCCGACATGGGATCTCTCAACCGCCCTAGAGGTCTTGTCCAGAGAACCATTCTTTCCACTTGAAAACATCTCCCTTTGGGACCTGACACTAAAAGTATCATTTCTAATCGCCATCACATCAGCGAAGAGGGTCTCAGAAATGCAAGCCTTGCTAATCAAGGAACCGTATCTGATGGTCTACCCAGACAGACTAACCCTGAAGCCTTCAGATAGATTTATTCTAAAGGTCTCCTCTTCATTTCACTTTAACCAGGAGATTGACCTCCCGGCTCTAGTCACGGATCAGGGCGTCCCCCATCCTCTGGATGTCAGGGGTAACGTTCTGCAGTACCTCTCTATAACCAAGCCATTCAGAAAATCCGAGAACCTTCTAATAATCCCACGCGGATTCAGGAAGGGCCAGACGGCTTCTGCCCGTACCATCGCCTCATGGCTCGTGAAAATTATTAAGAAGGCCTACTCCTTGAGCACCTTGCAGATTCCAGAAGGCTTAAGAGCACATTCCACCAGGGCAATGGCTACTTCATTGGCAGCTTACTGTAAAGTCTCAGCGGAAACCATTTGTAGAGCGGCCACCTGGTCTTCTAGAAACACCTTCATATCCCATTATAAAGTAGACGCTGCACGCTTATCACCAGTCGAATTCGGGAGGGCCGTTATACAGGCCAACTCTTCTGTTTCTTGTCAATAGATTTACTTTGCATTCCCACCCAGTTTGGCGAGTTACTCCCCAACGTGTATGCTGCCATGATGCGACAGGAAAATGGAAAATTGTATACTCACCTTTCCGTAATTTTCCTTTCCTGTCGCATCTTCATGGCAGCATACAATCCCCCACCCTTCTGAGGTGACATATGTATATATATACAGAGAATACTGGGACGGGTGCCTACTCATTAATTTATAGCTATGTGGTCCTATCAGGTTGTGGGGGCGGAGTCACAACCCAACGTGTATGCTGCCATGAAGATGCGACAGGAAAGGAAAATTACGGAAAGGTGAGTATACAATTTTCCGTCTTCTTTACAGCTTTGGCGGATGAGAACCTTGCACTCAATTGTGATAAGTGATGACTCATTTAATTCTCTAAACAAGCAGAAATGAGACTAGAGTTCCACCTGGTGGCTGATCAATAGTATTATTATGGGAAAAGTAAAATTTACCCAAAACCATTATAGTTGCTCTAAGCCATGCATACATTGATAAAATGCTGTTCTAAATGTATAATGTGCAAATCCCACCACTAAGCAAGTTGAAATAGATGCATTTTCCACCACTCCTTGCTCTGTGTCATGGATTGGGGAACCAAGGGTACAGACATGAGGGAGGCTGAACGATGGACATAGTATGACAATATCCAACACATTTCCTTGGTAATGAATCAGCACACCAACAGTTATCATGATCACAAGAACCTCCCCAATCCAGACACAGATGACAACCTGAAAGAGAGCATGTGCAAACTGACATTAAAGTTATCAAAGCCTGCATTATTGCCAGCCACCACTAGAGAAAGATTCACTGAAGATCAAGCTGGCTGGACACACACAGGCAGACACAAATATTACACACAATCTGGTTGCACGCAGCTAAGTGATGCTTATGTGCAAATGAGGTTTAACAATCTATTCTGTGAGCTAAAATCACATGCACACACACCTTCTGCTTATTATATATTATCCCTAGGCAGGCAGTGCATATTAATGTGTACATAAGTGAAAATTACAAAAGACAGAAAAGAAAATGAGACAAAAATATTAGATTTTTACTATAAAATAAAAAAGGGAGAAAAACAGAAGTAAACTTCTACAGCAATATCCATATGTCACACCCTGCTCCCCTAGAGTGTAATTCAAGGCAAAACATTTTTTTTTTCTGTTTGGGTTTGGAGATTTGGATAGAGTAGTGAGGGGTTAAAACCACTGTCTGGGTTTTATTGATATGTCCCTCTTAGGGAGTTTTTCCTGAACATCAATGTCACCATGAATGAAAGTTACAGAAATAAATAATTTTGAGTTGCCACTCAAACAGAAGGGAAATGTTTCAATGGAGACACTTGTTCCCATGTCAACTGTTATTTCATTGTCAGATCAGGAGGCTAGAATCAGATGAGTGATCAAGCTGCAAAAGTTAAATGCAGTGGAGAAAAGGCTGTTGACATGGTTATGCTGTCTAGTAAGAATGCATGAATTGCAAATTTGGCTGAGAAGTATTAACTTTTTTTTGGCCGGTCAGAAAATTCAGATGAATGTTTTAATAGTCTGTTAAGCCATTTGCCTGGAGTCTAGGATCATGCTGATGTGGCGCCATCCTAGTGTAGGATGCTAGATAAATTTAGTTTTTGACTCCTTCTACAATCAAGGGAACAGCGATTGTTTGGTCTGTTCAGGGTTTCCCAGGCTGGGAGTTTGATTGCTTCACCCTGCCTCTAGAAGATGTTTCTAGAGCTTAGGCATAGAGAATTCAAATAACCAGCCTGGATATTGATCAGGTCCTAGCCAGTCCCTGGAGAGATGTGCCCAGATTGTGGCTTGGGATGCTGATAAATAATCTAAAGCTCTGGAGAGACTGTCGTCTCCAGCAAGGACATTTTTAAGCCTCAGGGAGCTGGGACCTGCAAGTGATCTGGAACTGACAGCAGGACTTTCTAAGGACTGTCTATCTTACTGGACTAGGTCCGGAGGAGGCTGGAAGGCAGCAGCTGTCCTGGGCACTTGTGAACTTTGTTTTGGGGGAGCGGTAAACAACCACCCTCCTCCTGGGTGCCCCCCTCTGTCGGTCGGGTCACCCCCCCGGGTGGTCTCATGGTCGGTTGGTCATCCAGCTCCTCACATACTCCATCTAGGTTGCGGGCAGGTCGTCACACAACTGGGTGGGCTTGGAGCGCAGTGCTCTGCACCCCAAGACCATCCTTTTTTGAAGCCTATTAGAGCCTCTGGCTCTAATCAGGTGCTTAAAAAAAACCACCCCCCATTGGAATCCATGCGGCGCCCTGCATGTAGAATGCTCTCATAGGGTTTCAGCTAGCAGCCATTCTCTAGTCCTCATTAGTGTCCTGGACTGTGAGCTTAGAGAAAAGTGCCTTCCTGTATTGTGCAGTGTTCCTGAAATTACACTGGGTATCTACAGCTGTGCAGGGTAACCAGATGCCAAATTTATTTGCATCATGGTCCCCAGACACACACAGGCCAGCTTGGGTTCAAGCCCCCATGAGTGCTCCATAGCAAGCAGTTTGCTATTGCGCACAAAGAAGGGAGGAGGAACAGAGATCACCGGTGGGGGACCCAAGACGAGGAGGTTTGGGGCCGTTCTGTGCAAAACCATTGCACAGGACTAAAAATAGAAATAGCTTCTAAATAATGCCTGAAATCTGCCTCCCATTCATTTCAGTGTGACTTTTCACACTGGTGAGGTGCGCTTGCGGGACGTTAAGAAAAGTCCTGCAAGCAGCATCTTTTGGTTTGGAAGCGCTGTATACAAAACTAGTCTGCTGCTGACTGTACTCACTGTGAAGGCTTTACAATAAATACACTTGGTGTTATGGAGTTGCCGGCTGCTTCTTTTTCTTGATGACCGTTTGTCTATTGGTGTTTGGGAGGACACCTCAGCTTGGACACCCTGACTGTAAACTTCCAAAGTAAGACTTTGTTTTCCACTGTTCGAACTGCTCCCAAAACGCCCTGCTTATTGAAATGAATGGGAAGCGCTTCCAAAGCGCCTGAAAAGCGCTTCGGAAGCGCTGCAACACGGGCACTTTTAACCCCTTTAAAGCGCCCCACTAGTGGCTGAAAAGTGCCGCAAAAACAAGCTCCACTTTAAAGCTGACGCTCGGTGGCCCCAGTGTGAAAGTAGCTTAGTGTATGTACCTGTTTGCCTTTGACAGAGACTTTAAGGCTGGGTTCATACCTCAGCATGGAGCGTCTCACAGCAGGGGTTTGGTGCGTCCCTGTTTCAGGTCTGATTTCAGCCCGGATTTTTGGCTGATTTCGGACCTGAAATGAACCAGAAGACCCACAGGACTCCTCTGCAATTGGCACCGGAGCTGCTCCGGAGATGCTTGAATCGGCTCCATAGAGAGCCAGTCACAATCTCCTGACATGCGAATTGGATGTGGTGAAAACCGTATCCAATTCGTAATAGTGTGGACCCAGCCTAAAGTAGAACTAAAGTTCTTTGAAAACCAATAAAAATCTATTGAATATGACGTAGAACTAAAGGCAATTTTTTTAAATGTTATCTATTCTTTTCTATTATATTCTTTTCTATTCCATTCCTTTATTTTCTATTCTATTTTATTCTCTGTGGAAATTATAACAAGATTAAAGTGCAGCTGCTGTGATGTGGGTGGTGGTGCGCTGCCCCCGGGTGTCCTCACTCCCAGTCTCAGGCTTACATCTTTGCTGGTATGGTCTCCCGATGGCAAGTGAATATCCAAACAGAGGTCTGTCTCTCTTATGCCGCGTACACACGCTCGGACATTCCGACAACACAATCCTGAATTTTTTTCCGACGGATGTTGGCTCAAATTTGTCTTGCATGCACACGGTCGCACAAATGTTGTTGGAAATTCCGAACGTCAAGAACGCGGTGACGTACAACACGTACGATAAGCCGAGAAAAATGACGTTCAATAGCCAGTGCGGCTCTTCTGCTTGATTCTGAGCATGCGTGGAAATTTGTGCGTCAAAATTGTCTACACACGCTCGGAATTTCCGACAACGGATTTTGTTGTCGGAAAATTTGAGATCCAGCTCTCAAATTTTTGTTGTCGGAAATTCTGACAACAAATGTCCGATGGAGCCTACACACGGTTAGAATTTCCGACGACAAGCTCCCATCAAACATTTGTTGTCGGAAATTCCGAGCGTGTGTACGTGGCATAACTCTCTCGGCGCCGAAAGGAAGAACTTTCCCAGGGCAGTTTAACAAAAAATCTCTCTCCACTCCTAGAAATACAGGACTAGAAATAGAAATACGGTGAAATTTCTCCTTCTCCATGTTTCTGTAGTCCAGCACCCAGCTACCAAATCCGTCCCCATTCTATCCAAAACTTAACCGCTTCAGCCCCGGAAGAATTTACCCCCTTCCTGACCAGAGCGCTTTTTTGCGATTTGGCACAATATCCCTATTTTATTTTAAAAAAAGCAATTTTTTTTCTCAGTTTAGGCTGATATGTATTCCTCTACACATTTTTGGTAAAAAAAAAATCGCAATAAGCGTAAATTGATTGGTTTGCGCAAAAGTTATAGCGTCTACAAAATAGGAGATATATTTATAGCATTTTAATTTTTTTTTCTTACTAGTAATGGCGGCGATCTGCGATTTATATGGTGGACACATTTTTGGAACCATTGGCATTAATACAGCGATCAGTGCGATTTAAAATGCATTGATTACTATAAAAATGTCACTGGCAGTGAAGGGGTTAACACCAGGGGGCGGTGAAGGGGTTAACTGTGTTCCCTGCTACGTGATTCTAACTGAAGGGGGAGGGACTAACTACAGGAAGTGACAGATCGTAGCTCCTAGCCAATAGGAACACACGATCTGTCACTCGTGTCAGAACAGAACAGGGAAGTGTGTGTTTACACACACTCGTCCCTGTTCTGTGTCTCCTGGTCACGATCGCTTGTGGCCGGCGGTCATCGCGACCGTCAGCCGCGAGCATTTGCACCCCCGCTATGCAGCGGGCGCGCGCCTGCTATCTGGACCCCACGATCCAAGGTACAGCTACGTGGTTTCGCACAGAGGAGCCAACCTGCCGCAGTATAACTGCGGCTGCTGGTCCAGAAGCGGTTAAAGACATAAAAAAAAAAAATTCCTTTTAAGTTATAGACTTGCTTTCACTTTTATTTTCTGAATGAAAATTATTGTTACTACAAAACATTGTATCTTAATTATCTAGGGCACTTTCACACGGGTGCAGTGTGGTTTTCCCACACCGTGGGTGGAGCGCAGTGTACCGTGGGTTTCATGGGGGTTACAATTGCGTTTTCTGAAAGAGCACCAAAAGTCTGGCATGCAGGAATGTGTTATGACCCTTGCCTGTATTACAGATATGCTACCAATTGCTGCCTGTCCTGCACCTTGCTTAGATAATAGATACACTTCTGATTGCTGCCTGTCCTGCACCCTGCTTGGATAATAGATACACATTTAGTTGCTGCCTGTCCTGCACTTTGCTTGGATAACAAAAATGCTACTCATTGCCTGTCCTGAACCTTGTTTGGATAATGGATATGCTATTGATCACTGCCTGCCCTGACCCTTGTGTGGATAATGAATATGCTAGTGATTGCCACCTTCCCTGACCCTTGTCTGGATAATGGATACCTACTGATTGCTGCCTATCCTGAACCTTGCTTGAAAAATGTATATGGGACTGATCGATGCCTGCTTTGACTCTTGTTTGTATTACAGACTCTGTCACTGCCTGCTGCCAGCCCTGACCACTGCAAGCTTGGTGTCATTAGACCTGGTCACTCTTGCATACCGTGTCTGCCTAGCACCACCTTAGCTATTTAACATAGTAGGAGAACACTCTCTTTCTGTCTGGGGTAGCTGGGTAGTAGCGGTCATTTCATGGTAATAGTTTTGGTACTTTTGCTGTAATACATAGTACAGGTGCATCACTTCATGTGCAGGTTTTAGGCACCCCCAAGAATGTTATTTAACCAGTTGCCAATCAGCCGCCGTCATTATACTGCGGCAGGTTGGCTCTCCTGGGCAAATTAACGTAGGTGTATGTCCGGCTTGCGGCCACCTAGAGGGCACGCACGCGCCCGGTGTCCCCGCGGATTTGGTAGAGAACCGATCAGTCTCCAGGCCCAGGCCAATGATTTCTGGCCTGGACCCGGTGATCTGTTCTGGCGAATGGCAAACTGTCCTCTTTCCTCTGTCTGTGAATGTAAACACAGGCATAGAAAGTGATGTGGAGCCCTTTTCAGTTCCAGCGAGAGAGGAGAGGACATCTAACCTTGAGAACCAAAACTACACTAACACCAGTACACATAGGCACACTTGTCGCCCCCTGATCACCCCCCCCCCCCCCCAGTTAACCCTTTCACTCCCTGTCACAGTGCCACTAAGTGCAGTTTTCAGATTTTTCACTGATCACTGTACTGACACTAATCAGCGTTAGGGCAGCTAGTAGTAGGCCCAGGTAGATTAAGGGGACCCCCCCATTAACCCCCTAATAAATGTTTAACCCCTTGATTACCCCCCCTGTTAACCCTTTCATCCCCTGTCACAGTGTCACTAGTATAGTGTACAGATCTTTTTTCTGATCACTGTATTCGTGTCACTTCTGACTCTAAACAGCGTTAGGGCAGTTAGCGGTTGTCGCAGATAGGTTTAGGGTACCCGCCATATAGTCCCTAATAAAGGGTTAACCCCTTGATCACCCCCAGTTAACCCTTTCACTCCCTGTCACTGTTGCATTAGTTTACTGTACAGATTTTTTTCTGAACACTGTATTAGTGTCACGGGTTAGCTAGTTAGCGTCAGTGTCAGTTAGGTTCAATCCCAGACAGCGTCAGTTGTCCATTGTTCAATTGCCAGTAGCGCTAACACCCACGCACACACCATATACCTCCCTTACTAGTATAGTGTTTGAACGGATCAATATCTTTGACCTGATCAGATCTATACTAACGTCCCCAATAGTTTAGTGTTCCCAAAAACGCTGCGTTATCAGGATCAGCCCAGACACCTGCCAGCACCTGTGTTTAGCCCCTCCTCCCAGCCCAGCCCACCCAAATGCAGTATCAATATATTACTGTCACTTACAAAATGCAACACACAAAACTACAGCGTAAGAAGAGTCAGGCCTCATCCCTGCTAGCGCTAACAGTTCATTTTTTGTAGAGATTTCAAGCTGGTGCAGTGGCTATCACAAGTAGTGTCCCACAGCCACCAAGAATTTTAAAGACAGGCCTGTTGAGCCCATAGTGCCCTTCCCGCTGCATATACTAATCATGATTGGCAGCCCACCACTTCTGCAGTGCCCGTACTTCCCCCATTCACTGGCCAACCCGGAATTCAGGTGGAAACAGCGGATTTTAGTACCCTTGACCTTTACGAGCTGTTTTTTACGGAAGATCTCTACAGATCTGTTGTGGACGAAAGAAATTTATGCGCTGGTCAATTTATCGCCGCAAACCCAAATGTACCCCTTGCCAGAGAGTTTGGCTGGAAACCTATAACGGTTCCCGAATTTAAGACCTTTCTGGGCCTATCCCTCCTCATGGGCATAACTAAAAAGACTGAGTTACGGTCATATTGATCCACTGACCCAATTCACCATATGCCCGTGTTCTCTGCTTCCATGACCAGGACTAGATATGAGCAAATCTTGCAGTTCAGGCATTTCAATGATAATGAACTCTGTCATCCCCAGGGTGAACCTGGATATGACCGGGTCCATAAAATTCAAGCCCCTCGTAAACCACTTTAACCAACAGTTTGCAGCCTTGTTTATTCTCGATCAAGTTCTCTGTGTTGAGTCCCTGATTAAGTTTTCTGGCCGCTTGTCTTTCAGTTTCTCCCCAGCAAGCGTGCCAGATATGGGGTCAAGTTGTATAACCTCTGTAACAGGACAACAGGCTATACATATGGTTTTATGGTTTACGAGGGAAAAGATATGTCAGAAACCATGAAATCAGGCCGAGACAGAAGTACAGGTCAATCACACTTGTTTAATAATAAAAGTAAAAAGAACAAACTTAGTCAAAACATAGCCAAAGTTCAGTAACCACAATGGATAGTCAGCCAAGCCAGAAGTCAGGGATCAATGCAGTGGAACAGCAAGCAGGATCTGGAGACAGAAGGGATGTCAGCAAAGCAAGTCTTGAACAGGATCGCAGGAGATCGTTTCTGTGATGTTGACCAAGGTGAAGGCAGAGATCCTCTGGACTGAACGGCTTAAGTAGGCAGGACTGACGAGCAGGATATCATCAACAGCTGAGTAACTGTGGAGTAGGGATGAGCCGAACACCCCCCGGTTCGGTTCGCACCAGAACCCGCGAACGGACCGCAAGTTCGCACGAACGTTAGAACCCCATTGACGTCTATGGGACTCGAACGTTCGAAATCAAAAGTGCTCATTTTAAAGGCTAATTTGCATGGTATTGTCCTAAAAAGGGTGTGGGGACCCGGGTCCTACCCCAGGGGACATGTATCAATGCAAAAAAAACTTTTAAAAACGGCCGTTTTTTCGGGAGCAGTGATTTTAATGATGCTTAAAGTAAAAAAAAAAAAGTGAAATATTCCTTTAAATATCGTACCTGGGGGGTGTCTATAGTATGCCTGTAAAGTGACGCGTGTTTCCCATGTTTAGAACAGTCCCTGCACCAAATGTCATTTTTAAAGGAAAAAATCTCATTTAAAACTGCTTGCGGGTTTAATGTCATGTCGGGTCCTGGCAATATGGATGAAAATCAGTGAGACAAACGGCATGGGTACCCCCCAGTCCATTACCAGGCCCTTTGGGTCTTGTATGGATATTAAGGGGAACCCCGCACCCAAATTAAAATAAGGAAAGGTCCCTATATACTCTGAACAGCAGTATACAGGCGGTGCAAACAAGACAGGGACTGTAGGTTTGTTGTTAAGTAGAATCTGTTTGTAATTTTGAACATTTTTAACGTGTTTAGCTCCAGCCAAAAAATCTTTTCTAAGCTTTTTGGAAAACATAGGGAAGGGTTATCACCCCTGTGACATTTGTTTTGCGTCTTTCCTCCTCTTCAGAAGATTTCACCTCACTTTTTTGTCCCAATGAAAAATGTTTTTTGAAAATTTGGGTTTTTTTGTGGAACAAGGATTGGAAAGCATCAGTGGAAAGGAGAAATTGTTTTCCCATATTAACTCTTACATGAGAGAATTTCCCTTCCTAGGGGTAGATTTCATCTCACTTCCTGTTGTCTCCTTCCGTTTGCAAGTAGGAGTCGTTTGTAAGTTAGATGTTTGAAAGTAGGGTCCTGCCCTATATACTCAGCAGAAATTTGGGCCTTAGGTGTTGCTGTGGCCAAAACACTGTAAGCCCTCACAGGGCCCTGCTGTGAAATATTAGATCAAGAATTGTAATTACATGCCCCTGTTGAACAGGAGCTGAAAAATTAGGCCTTAGGCACTGGTGCTGGTGCCACAACACTGCAACCCCTCACAGACACTCTAGTTGGAACGCAGGAACGAGCCCTGCTGCAAAGTATTGCATCAAAAATTGTAATTACACGCCCCTGTTAGACAGGGGCAGAAAAATTGGGCCTTAGGCACTGGTGCTGGTGCCACAACACTGCAACCCCTCACAGACACTCTAGTTGGAACGCAGGAACGAGCCCTGCTGCAAAGTATTGCATCAAAAATTGTAATTACACGCCCCTGTTAGACAGGGGCAGAAAAATTGGGCCTTAGGCACTGGTGCTGGTGCCACAACACTGCAACCCCTCACAGACACTCTAGTTGGAACGCAGGAACGAGCCCTGCTGCAAAGTATTGCATCAAAAATTGTAATTACACGCCCCTGTTAGACAGGGGCAGAAAAATTGGGCCTTAGGCACTGGTGCTGGTGCCACAACACTGCAACCCCTCACAGACACTCTAGTTGGAACGCAGGAACGAGCCCTGCTGCAAAGTATTGCATCAAAAATTGTAATTACACGCCCCTGTTATACAGGGGCTGAAAAATTGTGCCTTAGGCACTGGTGGTGGCGCCCAGAACCAAAAATGTTCTTACAAGCTATCAGCGTGATGATTGAGGAGGAAGAGGATAATTACTCAGGGATAGTCACTCAGCATCAGCATAGGCAGTCTTTGAAGGGATCTGAAAAAAATTATTCAGTTACATCAGCATCAGGTGCTTGGTAGCTGGTGGTGATCCAAGACTGATTCATTTTTATGAAGGTCAGCCGATCGACCGAGTCAGTGGACAGACGCACCCTGTGATCGGTTACCACGCCTCCAGCAGCACTGAATGTGCGTTCCGAAAGAACGCTGGATGCAGGACAGGCCAGTAGCTCAATTGCATACTGTGCAAGCTCTGGCCAGTGATCCATCCTCAAGACCCAGTAACCCAGAGGATTTTCGGTGGGAAAGGTGTCCAAGTCTGATCTTGCCCCTAGGTATTCCTGCACCATGTAAAACAGACGCTGGCGATGGTTGCTGGAACCGATCATACCTTGGGGCTGCGGACCAAAAAATTGTCTGAACGCATCGGTCAGACGGCCACCTTCTCCACCGCTCCTTCTTTGACTGACCGAAGCCTCAGCAACACGTTGTCCAGAAACAGGAGTTTGTAACCTCCCAGTCTCTGGGAACGCGTTGCACAGACCTTTCTGCAAGGCCTCCCGAAGATGTTTCATCCTCTGCTCCCTCTGCGATGGCAAGATAAGGTCCGCAACCTTACCCTTGTAACGTGGATTAAGGAGGGTTGCCAGCCAGTATTGGTCCTTCTCCTTGATACCACGAATACGAGGATCCTTACGCAGGCTTTGCAGGATCAGGGAGGCCATGCAGCGTAGGTTTGCTGAGGCATTCGGTCCGGAGTCCTCTGGGTCACTAAGGACAACAACGTCCGCAGCCACCTCCTCCCAGCCACGTACAAGTCCATGTGTTCCTTGGGACTGATCCCTTAAAGACTGCTGATGCTGAGTGCCAGGCTCCACCTCCATACTGACACAATCTTCCTCCTCCTCCTCCTCCTCCTCCTCGTCCTCTTCCTGTGTGATCGGCGGGCACGCAGGAACACTGTCTGGATAAAGGGGGCCTTGAGAGCTAAGGAAGTCCTCCTCTTCCTGCCTCTGTTCTGCCTCAAGTGCCCTGTCCATTATTCCACGCAGCGTGTGCTCCAACAGGTGGACAAGGGGGACAGTGTCACTGATGCATGCACTGTCAGTGCTCACCATCCTCGTGGCCTCCTCGAATGGTGACAGGACAGTGCATGCATCCCTGATCATGGCCCACTGGCGTGGGGAAAAAAAACCAAGGTCCCCTGACCCTGTCCTGGTGCCATAGTCGCACAGGTACTCATTTATGGCCCTCTGCTGCGTGTGCAGCCGCTGCAGCATGGCCAATGTCGAGTTCCACCTGGTGGGCATGTCACAGATTAGGCGGTTCTTGGGCAGGTTAAACTCCTTTTGGAGGTCCGTCAGCCGAGCACTGGCATTATATGACCGGCGGAAATGCACTCAGACTTTCCTGGCCTGCCTCAGGACATCCTGTAAGCCCGGGTACCTGCCCAAGAACCGCTGCACCACCAAGTTAAGGACGTGAGCCAAACAGGGCACATGGGTCAGTTGTCCCTGTCGGAGGGCAGAGAGGAGGTTGGTGCCATTGTCGCAAACCACCATTCCTGCCTTAAGTTGGCGTGGCGTCAACCACCTCTGAACCTGCCCCTGCAGAGCTGACAGAACCTCTGCCCCAGTGTGGCTCCTGTCCCCCAAGCACACCAGCTCAAGCACCGCATGGCATCTTTTGGCCTGCGTACTTGCGTAGCCCCTTGAACGCCTACGGAGCACCGCTGGTTCCGAGGAAGAGGCCATGGAGGAAGAAGAAGAGGAGGGGGTGGAGGAGAGAGGTGTGTCACAATCAGCATTTTGGAGGCGTGGTGGCGGAACAACCTCCAACACTACTGCACCTTGTCCTGCATCCTTCCCAGCTGCCAGCAGAGTCACCCAATGCGCCGTGAAACTTAAGTAACGTCCCTGTCCATGCCTGCTGGACCATGAGTCAGCGGTAATATGCACCTTACCGCTGACCGCCCTGTCCAGCGAGGCATGGACATTGCCTTCCACATGCCGGTAGAGAGCTGGAATCGCCTTCCGTGAGAAAAAGTGGCGTTTGGGTACCTGCCACTGAGGAACCGCACATTCCACAAACTCACGGAAGGGGGCAGAGTCTACCAACTGAAAAGGCAGCAGTTGAAGTGCTAGCAATTTTGCCAAGCTAGCATTCAACCGCTGGGCATGTGGATGGCTGGGAGCAAACTTCTTTCGGCGGTGCAGCAGCTGGGGCAGGGAAATTTGCCTGGTACAATCTGGCGTCGGTGTACCAAAAGCAGATTGCCCACAAGTACTTGGCTGTGACACACCTAATTCTACACCTTCATTCCTCTCACTGCAGGTCTCAGAGAGGACTGAAGGTCTAGTGGGGTTGGAAATCTCAGCTGATGAGGAGCAAGGAGAGATCCTCTTTGTTCTTTGGTGTGGGTCTTTTAGATATGCTTGCCAACGAACTGCATGGCAGGTCAACATATGTCTGGTCAAGCATGTGGTACCCAAGCGGGAGATGTTTTGGCCACGCGAGATACGCTTGAGACATATGTTGCAAATAGCAGCGGTGCGATCTGATGCACTCGTCTCAAAAAAGGCCCACACCAAAGAACTTTTTGAATAACGCGCAGAGACTGCAGCGCCCTGCACATGTGGAGCTTTGGGGTGTGATGCAGTCAATGTGCTGCCCTTAGGCTGGCCCCTGGAGGGCATCCTGCCTCGTTGGTGATGTGCCGCCTCCTCCTCCTCCTCCTCCTCCTCTCTCCTATCAGGCACCCACGTTGAGTCAGTGACCTCATCATCCCCTCCCTCCTCATCACTGGAGCAAACCTGGCAGTATGCTGCAGCAGGGGGAGCATGACTGCCAGATTGCTGTCCTTCTTGGGCACCCCCTCTGTCCGTGCTCATGTTACTGCCTTCATCGAGCTCAGTATCATCATCAGAGCCTTCCAAACGCTGGGCATCCTCCTGGAGCATGTACCCAACACTGTGGTCAAACAGTTCGAGGGAATCCTCATGAGGACATGGTGGAGCTAGGGAAGGAGTCACTGATGACATTGAGCTGAGGGAAGAGGCCGCTGCTTTGCCAGACAAAGCACCCTGGGCATGGGTGAGAGAGGATGAGGAGGATGAGGACGGCTTGGTCATCCACTCGACCAAGTTTTCTGCATGTTGCGGCTCAACACGGCCAGCTGCCGAAAAAAAGGCCAAGCGTGTCCCATGGCCACGGGCTGATGAGGATGCACCGTCTCCACGACCAGCACTAGACACAGAGCCTGCTTGCCCTCTCTTATTGGCTTGTGACTGTCTGCCTCTCCTTCTTGGCCTTCCAGACATACTAATGGCCTGTAGCTGCACTAAGCTGGGATAGAACACCTGTAATTTTCTTCAGGTAGCTTTATATACTGTAACCAGACAAGCCTGCCTGTCAGTAGGAAGATAACAGGAACGGATCTAGCTGAACACTGTGAGCAGGACGCACTGCACTAAATGTAAATAGCAGGAACGGATCTAGCTGAACACTGTGAGCAGGACGCACTGACTGCACTAAATGTAAATAGCAGGAACGGATCTAGCTGAACACTGTGAGCAGGACGCACTGCACTAAATGTAAATAGCAGGAACAGATCTAGCTGAACACTGTGAGCAGGACGCACTGCACTAAATGTAAATAGCAGGAATGGATCTAGCTGAACACTGTGAGCAGGACGCACTGACTGCACTAAATGTAAATAGCAGGAACAGATCTAGCTGAACACTGTGAGCAGGACGCACTGCACTAAATGTAAATAGCAGGAACAGATCTAGCTGAACACTGTGAGCAGGACGCACTGCACTAAATGTAAATAGCAGGAACGGATCTAGCTGAACACTGTGAGCAGGACGCACTGCACTAAATGTAAATAGCAGGAACGGATCTAGCTGAACACTGTGAGCAGGACGCACTGCACTAAATGTAAATAGCAGGAACGGATCTAGCTGAACACTGTGAGCAGGACGCACTGCACTAAATGTAAATAGCAGGAACGGATCTAGCTGAACACTGTGAGCAGGACGCACTGCACTAAATGTAAATAGCAGGAACGGATCTAGCTGAACACTGTGAGCAGGACGCACTGACTGCACTAAATGTAAATAGCAGGAACGGATCTAGCTGAACACTGTGAGCAGGACGCACTGACTGCACTAAATGTAAATAGCAGGAACGGATCTAGCTGAACACTGTGAGCAGGACGCACTGCACTAAATGTAAATAGCAGGAACGGATCTAGCTGAACACTGTGAGCAGGACGCACTGCACTAAATGTAAATAGCAGGAACGGATCTAGCTGAACACTGTGAGCAGGACGCACTGCACTAAATGTAAATAGCAGGAATGGATCTAGCTGAACACTGTGAGCAGGACGCACTGACTGCACTAAATGTAAATAGCAGGAACAGATCTAGCTGAACACTGTGAGCAGGACGCACTGACTGCACTAAATGTAAATAGCAGGAACGGATCTAGCTGAACACTGTGAGCAGGACGCACTGCACTAAATGTAAATAGCAGGAACGGATCTAGCTGAACACTGTGAGCAGGACGCACTGCACTAAATGTAAATAGCAGGAACGGATCTAGCTGAACACTGTGAGCAGGACGCACTGACTGCACTAAATGTAAATAGCAGGAACGGATCTAGCTGAACACTGTGAGCAGGACGCACTGCACTAAATGTAAATAGCAGGAACGGATCTAGCTGAACACTGTGAGCAGGACGCACTGCACTAAATGTAAATAGCAGGAACGGATCTAGCTGAACACTGTGAGCTGGACGCACTGACTGCACTAAATGTAAATAGCAGGAACGGATCTAGCTGAACACTGTGAGCAGGACGCACTGACTGCACTAAATGTAAATAGCAGGAACGGATCTAGCTGAACACTGTGAGCAGGACGCACTGACTGCACTAAATGTAAATAGCAGGAACGGATCTAGCTGAACACTGTGAGCAGGACGCACTGCACTAAATGTAAATAGCAGGAACGGATCTAGCTGAACACTGTGAGCAGGACGCACTGCACTAAATGTAAATAGCAGGAACGGATCTAGCTGAACACTGTGAGCAGGACGCACTGCACTAAATGTAAATAGCAGGAACGGATCTAGCTGAACACTGTGAGCAGGACGCACTGCACTAAATGTAAATAGCAGGAACGGATCTAGCTGAACACTGTGAGCAGGACGCACTGACTGCACTAAATGTAAATAGCAGGAACGGATCTAGCTGAACACTGTGAGCAGGACGCACTGCACTAAATGGAAATAGCAGGAACAGATCTAGCTGAACACTGTGAGCAGGACGCACTGCACTAAATGTAAATAGCAGGAACGGATCTAGCTGAACACTGTGAGCAGGACGCACTGACTGCACTAAATGTAAATAGCAGGAACAGATCTAGCTGAACACTGTGAGCAGGACGCACTGCACTAAATGTAAATAGCAGGAACGGATCTAGCTGAACACTGTGAGCAGGACGCACTGACTGCACTAAATGTAAATAGCAGGAACGGATCTAGCTGAACACTGTGAGCAGGACGCACTGACTGCACTAAATGTAAATAGCAGGAACAGATCTAGCTGAACACTGTGAGCAGGACGCACTGCACTAAATGTAAATAGCAGGAACAGATCTAGCTGAACACTGTGAGCAGGACGCACTGCACTAAATGTAAATAGCAGGAACAGATCTAGCTGAACACTGTGAGCAGGACGCACTGACTGCACTAAATGTAAATAGCAGGAACGGATCTAGCTGAACACTGTGAGCAGGACGCACTGCACTAAATGTAAATAGCAGGAACGGATCTAGCTGAACACTGTGAGCAGGACGCACTGCACTAAATGTAAAGAGCAGGAACAGATCTAGCCTAATCTAGCTCTCAAATCAAATGACACTGTCTGTCTCTCTCTCTATCAGCACACCGGAACACACTACACAGGGCCGCCGTGCAGGCGGCCTTATATAGTGTGGGGCGTGTACTAAATCCCCTGAGCCATAATTGGCCAAAGCCACCCTGGCTTTGGCCAATTACAGCTCTCTCTACTGACGGCGCTGTGATTGGCCAAGCATGCGGGTCATAGTGCATGCTTGGCCAATCATCAGCCAGCAATGCACTGCGATGCCGCAGTGAATTATGGGCCGTGACGCGCCACACGAATTTGGCGCGAACGGCCCATAACGTTCGCAATTCGACGGACGGTCGAACAGCCGATGTTCGAGTCGAACATGGGTTCGACTCGAACACGAAGCTCATCCCTACTGTGGAGAGAAAGGAGCTAGCAATTAGCTGACAGCTGAGCGGCCAGATCAGAGAAGGAAGGGCTTAGCCCAGCCCTGACAAGATAGCACTGTGGAGCCCCCAACTGCCCAGACTACATAAGGAGCAGTGGTAATATTGTTTGGGACTTGGTGTCACCCTTATTTGGAAAGGGGTACCACTTGTACATGAACAATTATTACACAATTAAACTCTAGTAAGGGGAAGTGGCGCTGTTCAAATAAAAATAGAACCTATATGTAAATTCATATAAAAGATAAAATATAATCTACTGATGTGGGTATTGCCAACACTCCCTATAAAGTGAATAGTGCTTCAATCAAAAATAAAACTTCAATCAAAAATAAATAAAACAAATGTAAGTATAACATTCAACACATATTGTGAGCAAAGGTATAAAAAATATAAGTAAAGTGACAAGTGCTATTTCCTGCGTGATTCAGTCCCAAAAATGTATATATATATATATATATGTGTATATAAATACACACAAATTTCCGTGTTGAAATAAACTGGTCCCCAAAAGTATTAAATAGCAGTCTGTGAACAGTGATCCATGCACAAGCAAAATAAAGGTGACTCCTCAGTACTCCCCTCTTCCATCCGCATCCCCCTCCTGTGCTTGCACTCACCAGAGCGCCTCACCCCTGCAGGGGTAACAGGCGTAATAGCTGTATCCAAATGGCGATGTCCCCCTTGACGAGGTATCCCTCTGGTTCACACAGCTGCAATCCACTTCACCAATGCGGTTTAGAAGTCCTCAGCAATGGGCGTCCACATATATATGGAAAAGATGAGCCTCATAGCGTGAATCCATAGAACCAAGGATTTTTATTAAATTCAAATCTCCATTTAAAAGTACCACTCGGGAAAAGCTGCGGGGGGGGGGGGGTCACATCAGTTGGTGGAGTTTACCGTGTCTTCACCACGTATACCGTGATTTAGAAATGCTTACATGTTTCGCTTGACCTCAAGCTTCTTCAGAGCATGCGCAGTGGTGCTTAGTCCTTGTTTAAATAGTTGGGTAAATTAATGATAATTAGTTCCCATCCAGGTCATTCCCAACCCACTGCTAACCAATCAAGGTATCATTCACCCATAGTGCAAACACACAGTCACAAACAGGGGCGATCAGAGTCTGACATATATATGTATATCTGTTGCCGCATGGATACATGCATGCTCATATATATACACATATATCTCCAGAGCAGATCGAATATAAACCTTAATTCCCAGGTATGTAGATAAATAAAATAGTTACTCATAGACAACTGGTAACATAAAAATCAAAACTGCTGAAACAAAACATCCACAAAAAATCCACAAAAAGATTCCACAAAAAGGAGGGGATAGTGAGATGCCAGAAAGGGAAAGTTTATGCAGTAACTCTTCCATTGTTGCGATCGCCTACAATGACTCCCGGAACCTACGGGAGTCACCAATGGATTGTAATTCATACTCCTCATGGTTCTCAACCTGTATTGGGTGAGGACGTGGCACCAAGTTGGTAAAGCGATTGCAGACCAAAGGTTTCAAAAAGGAGACATGAAACACATTTGAGATGCGCATACTAGGAGGAAGGTCCAAGGCGTAAGCCACTAGGTTAATCCTGCGAAGCATACTGAAAAGCCCAATAAACCGAGGTGTGAACTTCAAAGAAGGAACACAAAGTCGGAGGTTGCAAGACGACAGCCATACTCTGTCCCCAACCTGGTAGGAAGGTGCAGGCAAGCATCTGCGGTCAGCATGGAGTCTGTACCTATTGTTAGCATGTTGCCAAGCCTCCTGAACTTGTGCCCAAGTGGAACGAAGACCACGTAGATGCTCATCTAACGCAGGAATACTCTGCGGAACAAATGAGTCATGTGAGCAGGCTGTAGAGGTCTCCTGTCAGGAGCCCCAATGGCAAGTGGAGTGTCACGCAGCTGCAGCGGAATTGAGTGCTGCGATACAAAGGCAGCATCAATGAACAGGCCTGCAGCCCCAGAGTCTATTAGAGCCTGTATCTCGATGGACGACTCAGCTCAAGAAAGGGTGACCGAAACCAGGGGCTTATCCTTCTGGATAACTTGGGATGAGACAACACCACCTTAGGTCTGTCCATGACAGGACCTCAAGGTTCGGGCGTTCCCTGGACGGATAGGACAAGACTTCAAAAAGTGACCTGCCTGGCAACAATAAATGCACAATCTCTCCCTCATCCTAAAGGCTCTCTCATCCGCAGAGAGACGCGTGAACCCCAAGTGCATGGGTTCATCTTCACTGACCAACTCAGTACCAGGAGGCATGGGAGTTGAGGGAGGCATGGGTGGGACTGCAAAGCTCGGAGGCAAATGTACAGGAGGCTTCTGCAAGCGCTCCTTAAAAGAGAGTCTTTCTCTGAGTCTGGAGTCAATGAGGATGGTAAACGTGTTCAACCTCTCCAGCTCAGTGGGTATATCTCGGGCTGCTATCTCATCTTTGATGGAATCCGAGAGACCATGAGAAAAAGCAGCCACGAGGGCCTCATTGTTCCAAGCAACCAGAGTACGGAATTCAATGGCGTAGTCGGCAACAGTTATCGTACTCTGTTTGATGGACATGAGGCACTTGGCAGCAGAAGCGGAGCGTGTGCGGGAGCATCAAATACCCTTTTAAAGGAGGCCACAAAGTCAGGGTAACTCAAGACAACAGGTTTTTGCATCTCCCATAGAGGGTTTGCCCAGGCCAAGGCTCTCTCAGAAAGCAAAGATATCACAAAACCTACTTTGCTTCTGTCCGTGGGAAACACCTTGGGCAGCATCTCAAAGTAAATCTAAACCTTTTTGAGAAACCCTCTGCATTGAACTGGATCACCCCCAAATCACTGGGGAAGCGGAGCGGAACCAGACATACCTCTTATAGAGGTAATACTCGAGGCGGGTGCCTGCACAGAGACTGGCACAGCAGCAGGGACAGCCTGCAACTCAGGTTGTACCGGAGCAGCCACAGTGGGAGTTTCCAGGTGAGCCATGCGACTCAGGAGCGTTTGTAACGCTATGGCAAACTGATCCATGAGGTGATCTTGCTCATCCAATCTGGAAAAAATATTACCAACAAGTGGATTGACTGTATCTTCTGAATTCATGGCCTAGGCCTACTATCAGGGACCATGAATCAGACCGAGACAGAAGTATAGTTAAATCACACTTGTTTAATAATAATAAGGTAAACAGAGTAAGCTTAGTCAAAACAAGCCAGAGTTTAGTAACCCGATCGGGTAGTCAGCCAAGCAAATGTCAGAGAGCCAGACATAAACGTAATAGTACAGCAAGCAGGATCAGGAGACAGAAGGAACATCAGCCAAGCAAGTCTTCAACAGGAACGCAGGAGAAAGTCTCTGTGATGTTGACAAAGGCGAAGGCAGAGATCAAGTGAGCTGGACGACTTTAAGTAGGCAGGACTGACGAGCAAAATCAACAACAGCTGGGTAACTGTGGAGAGAGATGGGAGCTGGCAATTAGCCGACAGCGGCCAGCTCAGAGAAGGAAGAGCTGAGCCCAGCCCTGACACACAGATTGCAATAAAAAAAAGTTGTTTTATTGGGTTAATATTTTTTGTTACCATTGTTTGCTTTTCAGGTATGCCATTCAGCTGCAGCACGGATTTGATTAATTTTGGTAGCAACAGGGTTTGCTCTCTCGATGCGTAAATCTGTGACTCCAGTGCTATAGGAGGCAATTTCACCACCACAGTTAAAAAAAAGAACGGTGCATGTATGCCCATAATTAGAAATGGGTGGATGCAGGGTGGTATTCTAATGGTGGGCATACCACCAATCAATCTCTTTCTTCATGCAGCCTGAAAAAAAAAGAACATTACAATATATGTCCAACAAGGACCAGCGATGTACTGGTATGTTGCTGGACTTTGAGTGGTTATACCAGAATGATGCCTGCAGGTTTAGGTATAATCTTGGTATCGTTTTTTTCAGCAGTCGGCTTTCATGTAAAAGCAATCCTAGTGGCTAATTAGCTACTAGACTGCTTTTACAAGCAGTGAAATGGAACGTCCCCCCATCTCCCACCGTCTTTCATGGTTTTATCGGGCTCTCTTGTCCAACCGTGGTACCCGAGAATGCAGCCGGTGCTTCCGCCAGCTGACCATAGAGCTGATCGGGGACTAGAATGGCTACAATCATCTCTTTGGCCTAAGAAACCAGAAGCTACAAGCATTTCATGACTTTGGTTTTGCCAGATATAAACAGTGCTATTGGGAAAGAGTACCTGTCACTACATATTGCTATCATAGGTGTAACCTGGGGGACAGATAGCAGGTACAAAAGTTTCCTGGGATAAGCAAGCTTTCAGGCACAGATACCAGAACAAGTGAAGTAGTGACAAACAGTGAAGTGTTTAATGGTGAAGTTTACAAGTCTATAGAGGTTGCTGTACAGTGTTAAAAAAAAACTAACAGAACAAAATAGCCAAACAAAACCCTAGCCGTGTCTCGGCTCTAACTATACATTATGCAGGCCCTAACTACCAGGCTGAGCAAGCCTACCACTTGTCAGTTTCCACATAAACTGCTTAACAGCTTTTTATCAACCTTTTTGCTCTCACAGACCAGCGTTGTCTGTGTTTCCCAGGCAGAGAGCAAAGGCTGTCTGCTCAGGTGAGCTTAAATTAGCCGAACTGGATCATGGATCAGAGATTCCTGAATGTGTATGAGAGGAGCCTGGGAGACGTATAAACCCCGAACAGGACTTTTCCTGGCTCTCTCTGGGACGCTCTGCTACGTATATTATTGATAACAATAAAAATAAAAAAAAATAAAAAATGAAAGGGACAGTGTAAAAATAAAATAAAAAGCAAAATTAATAATTAAAATAAATAAATAAATAAAGCACCCCTGTCTCCCCGTGCACACGCGCAAAAGTGAACGCAAGTGTCGGTCTCGTTGTCAGAAACCATGAAATCAGGCCGAGACAGAAGTACAGTTAAATCACACTTGTTTAATAATAAAGGTAAAAAGAACAAACGTAGTCGAAACATAGCCAAAGTTCAGTAACCGGAATGGATAGTCAGCCAAGCCAGAAGTCAGGGATCAATGTAGTGGAACAGCAAGCAGGATCTGGAGCCAGAAGGGATGTCAACAAAGCAAGTCTTGAACAGGATCGCAGGAGATGTTTCTGTGATGTTGACCAAGGCAAAGGCAGAGCTCCTCTGGACTGGACAGCTTAAGTAGGCAGGACTGACAAGCAGGATATCATCAACAGCTGAGTAATTGTGGAGAGATAGGAGCTGGCAATTAGCCGACAGCTGAGAGGCCAACTCAGAGAAGGAAGGGCTGAGCCCAGCCCTGACATTACCCCCTCCTCAACGACCCTTTCCCCTCGGAGGACCACCAGGCTTGAGGGGAAAACGTCTATGGAAATCACAGAGGAGGACAGGAGCATGTACGTCCAAGGATAAGGCCCAAGAGCGTTCTTCTGGACCGTACCCTTTCCAATGCACCAGGTATTGTATGAGCCCACGGAACCTACGGGAGTCAGCAATGGACTGTACTTCATACTCCTCATGGTTGTCAACCTGTTCAGGGTGAGGACGTGGCACCGAGGTATTAAAGCGGTTGCAGACCAAAGGTTTTAATAAGGAGACATGAAATACATTCAAAATACACATATTAGAAGGAAGGTCTAATGCGTAAGCCACTGATTAATCCTGTGAAGAATACGGAAAGGCCCAATAAACCGAGGTGCGAACTTCAGTGAGGGAACACGAAGTCGGAGGTTGCGAGATGACAGCCAGACTCTGTCCCCAACCTGGTAAGAAGGCGCAGGCAGGTGTCTGCGGTCAGCATGGAGTCTGTACCTATCTGTAGCATGTTGCGAAGCCTCCTGGACTTGTGCCCAAGTGGAACGAAGACCACGGAGATGCTCCTCTAACGCAGGAATATTCTGCAGAACAAATGAGTCAGGCAACATGGAAGGTTGGAAACCATAATTCGCCATAAACAGGGACAATCGGGAAGCAGAATTTAAGGCACTGTTGTGAGCAAACTCTGCCCACAGTAAAAGGTTTGACCAGTTGTTATGATGGTCAGAAATATAGCAACATAGGAATTGCTCCAAGGACTGCTTGGCTCGTTCTGCGGCCCCATTAAACTGCGGGTGATACGCATAGGAGAAAGCAAGCTGAAGTCCCAACTGTGCACAAAAGGCTCGCCAGAACCGGGACACAAACTGACTTCCCCTGTCCGAGACAATCACCTTGGGTAGCCCATGTAAGCGAAAGATCTCCCGAGCAAAAATGGAAGCCAGTTCCTTAGAAGTGGGCAACTTCTAAGGTGGAATATAATGACACATCTTTGAGAACCGGTCAACCACCATAAGGATAACTGTGTTGCCCTGGGAGTTGGGTAACTCCACAATGAAATCCATTGACAGGTGGGTCCAGGGCCTTTCTCCATTGGGTATGGGTTGTAGGAGGCCCACTGGAAGGTGTCGTAGAGTCTTACTCTGAGCATCAGCACATAGACTAGGCCACCAGAATTGTTGGGAAATGGCCCAAAAGAGTTGATTCTTCCCAGGGTGGCCAGCAGCCTTAGGAGAATGGTAAGTCTGGAGCACGGCAGTACGGAGACTCTCTGGGACAAAGCAGCGGTCACAAGGTTTCTCAGGAGGAGCATGGACCTGAGCAGCAAGAATTTTGTCACCCAAAAGGAGAAGTGAGACTTGTGTGAACCGTAGCCAGAATACGATCAGGAGGAATCACAGGAACCGGAACCGACTCCAGCTTGGAAGTGGAGGAAAATTGTCGTGACAAGGCGTTAGCCCTTACCTTCTTAGTACGGGGTAAGAATGAGACAATGTAATTGAAACTTGACAAGAAAAGAGCCCATCACGCCCTTTTGGGAGAGAGGCGTTCAGCCTCAGACAAGAATGTGAGATTCTCATGGTCAGTAAGAATGAGAAACGGCACAGTGGTACCTTGAAGGAGATGTCTCCTTTCTTTCAGGGCTAAAATGATCGCCAACAGCTCTCTGTCACCAATCTCATAATTGCACTCCGCAGGTGACAATTTCTTGGAAAAGTAGCCACAAGGATGAATAGTGCTCTCAAAGGTAGGACAATGAGACAGAAGGGTGCCAACACCAGTCTCAGAAGCATCAACCTCAAGGATAATGTTGTAAAGCGCTGCGCAAACAGTCGGCGCTATATAATTCCTGTATAATAATAATAATAATAAAGGATAAAAGGTAGGGTAGGATCAGGATGTGCCAACACAGGAGCAGAAACAAAGTCAGCCTTGAAACTCTCAAAGGCCTTAAGGGGCTCCGGAGACCAACTCTGTGGGTTACTGTCCTTTCTGGTCATATCAGTCAGGGGCTTGACCAGAGACGAGAAGTTACGAATAAACTTCCGATAATAGTTGGCAAAGCCCAGGAAACGCTGCAGAGGACGTAAACCCATGGGTTGGGGTTACTGTAGAACTGCCGAAAGTTTCTCTGGGTCCATCGAAAAACCAGCAGTGGAAATTACATACCCCAGGAATTTAACCTGTTCAGGATGGAACTCGCACTTCTCCAGTTTACAATAGAGATTGTTCTCTCTTAGTTTCTGAGGCACACAACAGAAATCTGTGTGGTGGCTCTCCAGGGACTTGGAAAATATGAGGACATCATCGAGATAAACCACCACACATAACTGCAACAAATCTTGGAGGTCATTGTTAAAAAATTCCTGGAACACTGCCCGGGGCATCACAAAGTCCAAAAGGCATTATGAGGTACTCATAATAGCCTGTTCTGGCATTAAACACAGTTTTCCACTCGTCGCCCTCCTTAATCCTCACAAGATTGTCTCAAATCAAGCTTTGTGAAAACCGTTGCTTCCTTGAGGCAGTCAAATAATTCCATAATCAACGGAATCGGATAGGTATTCTTAATCGTGAAATGATTGAGACCCCTATAATCAATACAAGGTCTCAGTTCACCAGTCTTCTTTTTCACAAAGAAGAAACCAGCACCAGCAGGAGACGAGGATTTGAGGATGAAACCTCGAGAAAGTGTCTGCAACATACTCCTCCATGGCCTTATACTCCAAGACCAACAAAGGGTAAACCCGGCCACGAGGGGGTATGGCACCAGATTGAAGGTCAATTGCGCAATCATATGGCCGGTGTGGAGGCAAAACTACCGGCTTGACCTTTGTCAAAGACATCGCTAATATTGCGGTACTCCTCCGGCAGGGAGGAGAGTGAAGAGGTGCACAGGAACTTGGCTACCTTCTGCAAGCATGTCTACCTGCATTGCGGTGACCAGGAGAGAACATCAGCATACAGCCAATCAAAAGAGGGGTTGTGCCTCTGTAACCAAAGATAACTAATAACCAGTGGAAACTTAGGTGAGGAAATAACTTGGAATTGGATTATCTCATGGTGAAGAGCCCCTACGGCCAAGGACAACGGAACCGTCTCATGAGTCACATGGGCCGGCTGTTGAGGTCTCCCATCAAGAGCCTCAATGGCAAGTGGAGTGTCACACAGCTGCAGCAGAATCGAGTACTTCGATACAAAGGCAGTAGGGATGAGCCGAACACCCCCCGGTTCGTTTCGCGGCAGAACATGCGAACAGGCAAAAAATTTGTGCGAACACCGTTAAAGTCTATGGGGCTCGAACGTGAAAAATCTAAATTTCAAAGGCTAATATGCAAGTTATTGTCATAAAAAGTGTTTGGGGACCCGGGTCCTGCCCCAGGGGACATGTATCAATGCAAAAAAAAGTTTTAAAAACTGCCCTTTTTTCGAGAGCAGTGATTTTAATAATGCTTAAAGTGAAACAATAAAAGTGAAATATTCCTTTAAATATCGTGCCTGGGGTGACTATAGTATGCCTGTAAAGTGGCGCATTCTTCCCGTGTTTAGAACAGTCCCTGCACAAAACGAAATTTCTAAAGGAATAAAAACTGCTTGCGGCTGTAATGTAATGTTGCCCCCCCCCCCCCCCCCACTTGTGACTGTAATGTAATGTTGCCCCCCCCCCAGCCCATTACCAGGCCCTTTGGGTCTGGTATGGATATTAACCTCGCACCCAAATTTAAAAAAAAAGGCGTGGGGCCCCCAGGCCCTATATACTCTGAACAGCAGCAGTATACAGGAGGTCCCCGGGTTACAAACAAGATAGAGACTGTAGGTTTGTTCTTAAGTTGCATCTGTTTGTAATTTTGAACAGGTACATTTTGTAAGTGTAGCTCCAGCCAAAAAATCTATTTTTAAGCTTTTTGGATAACATAGGAAAGGGTTATCATCACCCCTGTAACATTTGTTTTGCTGTCTGTGCCCCTGTTCAGAAGATTTCACCTCACTTTCTGTCCCAATGACAATTGGATTTAGAACATTTTGGGTTATTAGGGAAACAAGGATTGGTGATAAAGCATCAGTGGAGACACCTTTTTCCCATATTAACTCTTACAGGAGATAATTTCCCTTCCTAGGGGTAGATTTCCTCTCACTTCCTGTTGTCTCCCTCCGTTTCTAAGTAGGAGTCGTTTGTAAGTCGGATGTTTGAAAATAGGGGACCGCCTGTATATACTATACGGCCTTCCCTATACACCCTGTGGAAAATTGGGCATTAGTTGTTGGTGGTACCAGAACACTGTAAGCCCTCACATTTACTCTTGGTGGAAGCTGGAACGGGCCCTGCTGTGAAATATTATATCAAGAATTGTAATTACACACCCCTGTTAAACAGGGGCATAAAAATTGGCCCTTAGGCAGAGGTGGTGGTGGTGGCACAACACTGTAAAGCCTCACAGATACTTTTGTTGAGCGCAGGAACAGGCCCTGCTGTGAAATATTAGATCAAATGTTGTAATTACACGCCCCTGTTAAACAGGGGCAGAAAAATTGGGCCTTAGGCAGTGGTGGTGGTGCCCTGAACCGAAAATATTCCTAGAAGCTATCATCATGAAGATTGAGGAGGAGGTCTAGAGCACAGGAATCCACGGCCATCCTCGCTCATCTCAAGCTTTTAAAGCTTCATCTCGACATCAAAAGAAACTGGCTTCCTTCTGCTGCTGCCCCAGTGAGATATTAATCGCACTTGCCACTATTTTTGATTCTCGGCCTACAGTCAGACCTGAGTCCTGTGCTGCCGCCACCATCTTGGGGCCTGCGTTGGGACCGAAGCCTGCCGCTCTCCTCTCCCGCGGACCGGAGGATAAAAGGGACTTCTTCTCCTGGTCAGGCTGCCATCGGATGACACGGAGGGCTCGTGAGACGGCACAATACTGCCTGGAGGACATAGTGAGTGAAGTATGTCAGGTCTGTGCGGTGCATAGCTGCTCGGAAGAGCTCCTGCCATCCTGCGGCACAATCCTCGCCATCCGTCCTCCTGCACAACAACCCTGCTCCCCACACAGCACCCAAAGCCCACCAGACGGCCGGTGAGCCGATCGGAGCACATATCACGGCGATTCACAGTGCCTGAGGCCGCTCGGGAGACAGGCCGCGGCTCCGGCCTAGCGACGGCCATCTTGCCACACCCAGCCGCGGAACCTACGCTTAATCCTGGCCTCACAGACTGCCCTCCACACGGCCTTCCCTTAGGACATTAGCAAGAGCACATCCGCCACCTGTGGCACCCATCAATACCCCTCCACAGTGGCCGGCAGGTGAAATAGCAGCTCCGGCCCAGTGAACGGCGGCCATCTTGCTGCACCCAGCCGAGGTAACAGTGCTCAATCCTGACCTTCCAGACCACCCTCCACATGGCCTTTCGTCTATACAGCCACCGGAGCCCATCCGCTACCTGTGCCACGCATTTACACCCCCTCTAGGCGGCTTGTAAGCAGAGTATCAATTCCAGGCCTGTGAACGGTGGCCATCTTGCTGCACCCGGCGGCCATCTTGCTACACCCGGCGCTCACCATACTGACTCCTCTGCGACCATTAAGCCACCCCTAGAAGCTGAAGCACCCTGACCAGCCTGACCGTGACCCCCCAAGGATGGACAGACTGTCTTTATCCGGTGACAAGTGTTGAAATTGCAACCCCGGGGGCGTAGCCTGGACATGGCTGACTAGAGACGTGTTTTATATACCCAGGTATACTGCGCTAGCAACTTACTAAAAATAAAACATAACAAACCAAAACCTGAATACACTATAGGAGAAATAGTGAATATAAAAGTAACAAAGGACTGGACATGCACCCTGCACAACACACCCAATACTGAGTGGGAACGTGCAGGAGTGCACTACCAGAATCAAAAGACCTTCAATGTGATGAAAATCAATTGGTGTGCATAATAAACAAGTGCAACTGTGAAATGACGAAAATACGGTTATCATTACACTGGTGTAGAAATGAGGAATAAGTAAATATGCTCTCAAGGATTCACAATCACAAATGACAATGAAGCGAGCCCCTCAGAGAATGCCAAGTGGGATAGTGAAATGTCAGCAATATCAAAATTGCAAACAGAAAAGTATCTAATGGTTTAAAACCCCTCCATAGGAGAAACAATCGGCAGACTTCCAGCTTTTTCATCCATATGATCAAACAGGGCAGACGGTATATCGATGTTAAAGTTGCTTGGAAGGGACCACAAGACTCGCGTTCCACCAAAAGAAAAGGAAAAGCATATGGTGTAAAACCTTAAGATACCATAGGGTCACCTGCGCATATATGCACTACTCACGGGACCAGTATGCAGAGCAGGCATTCAGATACTTGGTCGGTTCGCCGCTGTCCGGCGTGCGTTCCACCAACTCCAGGAAGTGATGTCACTGGTAACAAGTTAGGCAAACGTAGACAGGATGTTGCGTCGACGCGTTTCGCCCCTCCCCCAGGGCGTTATCAAAGTCTTTGATAACGCCCTGGGGGAGGGGCGAAATGCGCCGACGCAACATCCTGTCTACGTTTGCCTAACTTGTTACCAGTGACATCACTTCCTGGAGTTGGTGGAACGCACGCCGGACAGCGGCGAACCGACCAAGTATCTGAATGCCTGCTCTGCATACCGGTCCCGTGAGTATCGCATATATGCGCAGGTGACCCTATGGTATCTTAAGGTTTTACACCATATGCTTTTCCTTTTCTTTTGGTGGAACGCGAGTCTTGTGGTCCCTTCCAAGCAACTTTAACATCGACATACCGTCTGCCCTGTTTGATCATATGGATGAAAAAGCTGAAAGTCTGCCGATTGTTTCTCCTATGGAGGGGTTTTAAACCATTAGATACTTTTCTGTTTGCAATTTTGATATTGCTGACATTTCACTATCCCACTTGGCATTCTCTGAGGGGCTCGCTTCATTGTCATTTGTGATTGTGAATCCTTGAGAGCATATTTACTTATTCCTCATTTCTACACCAGTGTAATGATAACCGTATTTTCGTCATTTCACAGTTGCACTTGTTTATTATGCACACCAATTGATTTTCATCACATTGAAGGTCTTTTGATTCTGGTAGTGCACTCCTGCACGTTCCAACTCAGTATTGGGTGTGTTGTGCAGGGTGCATGTCCAGTCCTTTGTTACTTTTATATTCACTATTTCTCCTATAGTGTATTCAGGTTTTGGTTTGTTACGTTTTATTTTTAGTAAGTTGCTAGCGCAGTATACCTGGGTATATATCACTAAAGTACAGTACTTTCATTCTGCAGCTGCAACAAAGTTTTTTGGATCTATAGATCACTATATTTCACGGATATATTTGCGAGCGCTGTTTTGTATGATTTTATATTTTAGAGACGTGTTTTGGCAGGGCTCCCGTCCGTCTCTCCCCTATCCCAGCTATTTCAGTCCATTATTCAGAATATGTACTCCTCTAGAAGGAAGGCAGCAAAGAAAGCCAACAAACCAACTAAATCTACTCCTCAATCTCAGACACCGGGCGAAATTGAAAGACTTTTTCGGCTCTCCTTGCTCGGTTCCCCGGAACTTAAAATGGCATCAGTGCATGGTGAACATACTGAGAGACAGACTCCACAAAACTCCCCATCGACTGACATGGAGGCGCTGTTGACCGACACCTATACGGGCTTCCCTGCAGATCTCCGCTCCGACTATGGTGAGCCGTCACAACCCCCCTCACGATCTCTCAGAATGGCGGCGGAGCTGCGCTCTCTCCTGCAGGCACTCCCCACTAAGGCAGACATAGCGGCCCTCATAGAGACAGTGGAAACCGCTCACCATAAAGAAATGAGCATGATGAAGGCGGAGGTCCAGGCACTCGCCACCAGAGTTGAGACGGGGGAGTCCTCCCTAGCAGCCCTGGAGCGGAGAGTGGCAGCTGTAGAAGGGATCCAGGACACTCAGGCGGAAACTCTGCAAGACCAACAGCTCCACATGGAAGAGATGGAGGACTGAAGCCACAGAAATAACCTGCGGCTGCGGGGACTGCCGGAAGCTACTGGTCCCGAGGACCTGGCGAATACAGCGATCGCCATTTTCCGCAAAATACCCGGTGTAGATCTTCCAGATCGAGTGGAAATTAATAGGATTCACCGAACATTGGGCCCTAAACCGACTGATCCTTTGAGACCGCACAATGTAATCTGCAGATTGCACCACTATACACACAAGGAACAAATTTTACGCAAAGCCTGGGAAGCAGAAGACCCAGAATTAGATGGTGTGGCTGTTAAAATATTTCCTGACCTCTCCCGTGCTACTCTACAGAGACGGGCGATCATGAAACCTTTACTGGATCTAGCCCGGCACAGAGGAGCCACATATCGCTGGGGATATCCCCTTTCGGTCACATTCAGGAAGGAACAGAGATTCTTCACATTACGTAAACCAGATGCTTTGCCAGCCCTGTTTTCCTTCCTTGACACAGATCTGATTGATGTGCCTAACTGGCTCGCCCCCCTGCAGCGTCCACCAGGACACATGAATGTACCGAGACTGGGGGGGAACCTGCCACCCAGACAACAGAGGAATCGTCATCGACCCAGAGAGCCATCACAAGAAGATGAGTCTTGAAGTATGCATCCCTTAAGACGAATTTGATTCAGGCTGAATAATGCCCAAAGTTTTTGCTTAGATTACTAATGCCATCCACCCGACATCACTTGCCCCTCTGTATTGCCAAAGGGAATAGAGATTTTCTGAACCCTACTACCTAGAGAAAGAGGTCATCCTTTACACCGATTAGCAAGACTTCCTTCCTTATCAGTGCAGTGACCACTCATGATTAACCTGCATGATACAATTAAAGAGGTCAATATACTTACAGCTGTAAGCTGGAGAAAGATACGGGGTATACCCAGGAGGTCTCTTTCAACCACAGGTACTCTCTGAAATGGAGACTTCAGGGGTTTATATCCATCCACTTTAACAGAAGTCGCACGGCTACTCCAGATACTACCCTGGAAACATTTCTCGGAGGACATACTACAGAAACAGGAGAGGGGGTAGTGGAGCTGCCAAGTGTAGAGTTCTCTGTACCTCCTCCTTTCGTGGAGATCAGTTGAAGCCGCATTCCATAGAGCCTTGCTCAGATACATTACCTAACGGATCTGTTAATTCCTGTTTAATGAAGACCCGACGAGACTGATCTGAAGACATACTAACTAGGTTTGAAAGACATGCCATCATTTTTGAAGTGGGGTGCACGGTATTGTTATGTTTGATTTAAATATATCTGTTAAGCTGTTGGGTTTATAGTTTTATCATACCACATTTGCTGAGATGCCAAGTTCTGGGGCTGTGTTAATTTGCTAAACATGACTTTACACCACAGTAAAGGGTCCACTTCTCAGAATGCTCTTGAGAATAGCAGAATGTAAACTCAGAGTCAGAGAAATGGGGGGTGGTGATCAAGAAACTGGCACATGAAGTTCGCAAACACATACCCATTCAAGTTATGTTATTGTTGGTTTATTATTTTACTTATACAGATATACGAGATATTCTTTCTACGCATTCTAGATGTGCTGGGACGGGAGGGAGGACGGGAGACTCACCTTTTTGAGCCGTGTCCTACCCCTCTCCCAATTAGGTCAGCATATCCTCTTGGAGGGCGCTACTCTGCCTTCTGGGAGTCTTATGCAAAAGACAATACCAGAAACATAATAGGCAGTCGAGTTGAGCGAAACATTAGGCCTTGTCTCTACCTCGTATCCCTCTACTAAATATCTTCTTCCTTTACTTACTTCTCTTTCTCTACTTCTACCCCCCCCCTCTTTTTTTTTGTTTGTTTTTTTCCTTCTTCCCTCATACCCGAACCCCCCCCCCCCCCCCCCCCCCCTCCTGCCCTGTAACAACATGGCGTTTAATACAATCAAAGTGATGTCTCTCAATGCAAAGGGGCTTAATATGCCTGAGAAGAGACGCATACTAATAGATGACCTGAAGCGGACTCGCACAGACATAGCCTTTATTCAAGAGACGCACTTTAAAACTAACAAATTACCGTATTTACAATGTAAACTATTCCCGTTAACTTATCACTCTACAAACCCGACCGCCAAATCCAAAGGAGTTTCCATACTAATATCCAGTAAGACTTCATGGCACCTTCTGAGCTCTATGATAGACCCATCAGGAAGATATGTTTTCCTTAAAGGCCTCATAGGTACTGTAAAAGTAACGCTAGTAGCACTATATGCCCCTAATGAGCAGCAGGCCAAATTTATCCGAGAAACTTTGGAGAAACTAGACGACTTTAAGGAAGGACAGCTAATTCTGGGAGGAGACTTTAACACCCCATTGATCCCATCTGTAGACACCTCGATTGGTAAATCTTCGATCCAACCAAATCAACTCAAACGATTAGCAAAAACGTTACACAAATCACAATTGATCGATATCTGGCACTTACAGCACTCGGGAGAACGCGACTACACATTTTATTCACACTTGCACCAGGTATATACCAGAATAGATTATTTCCTGATCCCACACAGTCAGCTACATGCAGTGGAACAGACCTCCATAGGCAATAGAACGTGGTCTGACCATGCGCCTATCTTCCTGACCTACACTTTGTCGGACATTTCTTCTCCCAGACACCGTTTCTGGCGTCTTAATGAAAGTCTCTTGCAAGACCCAGAAGTGTTGACAGACGTGACCAGAGTGCTGAATTTATACTTTCAGGAAAACGACCAACCAGACTGTGACCCTGGGATTCTGTGGGAAGCCCACAAAGTAGTTATCAGAGGAATCCTCATCACACATGGTGCAAGAATTAAGCGAGAAAGAAATAAAAAACTCTCCCAACTTCTAAGGGATCTCACTATTTCTGAAGCCAGACACAAACATGCCCCCACATAGTCCTCGGAGACTACACTGACAGTTCTTAGACGACAAATCACTGATCTCTTGCTCTATAGAGCTAAGGCGGCCTTACAGTTCTGTCGCAAAAAGACATATGAGTCAGGGGATAAATGTGGGAAACTTTTAGCAAAGATGGTTAGAGACCACAAATCATCTACATACATCCCACATATCGTCACGACGAGAGGGAAAAAATAAGTCCTGCCAGCACTAATCACAAAAGAGTTTAACCATTTTTACTCCAACCTATACAATTTGCCACAAGTAGTTTCTCCCACGCCTGAGATAGAGGACTACATCACATCTTCTCAAATGCCATCCCTTACCCAGGAAATTAAGGAAGATTTAGACTCCCCTATAACTCTGATAGAAATTCAAAAAGCTATAGGGACAATGAAGCCAGGTAAAGCCCCAGGCCCTGACGGTTATACATTGCAATATTATAAAACTCTTCTCCCGATATTAGGACCTCATTTAGTCACACTATTCAACAGGGTCGGTGTTAATGGAGCATTTGCTAGAGAAGCACTAGGTGCTCATATTTCAGTGATTCATAAGGAAGGAAAAGACCCATGTAGCAGTTACAGACCCATATCGTTATTAAATCTTGATTTAAAGATATTCACTAAAATTCTGGCTGTTCGGCTTGCGCAGCACCTTCAGCAAATCATACACCGAGACCAGGTAGGCTTCATCCCGTCTCGGGAGGCCAGAGATAGTACTACAAAGGTGCTAAATCTACTTTATGTTGCTAAATCTCAGAAAATCCCATGTATTTTTCTCAATACGGACGCTGAAAAAGCGTTTGACCGGGTAAGCTGGCCATTTATGTTTGTGGTGCTCAGACACATAGGCCTGCGGGAGATGATGCTTAACCGAATAGCCAGAATATATTCAAACCCAACAGCCCGAGTAAAGGCCAATGGAGTCCTATCGGACCCCTTCCCAATAACAAATGGAACGAGACAGGGATGCCCACTTTCCCCGCTCCTATTTGCTCTCTCCCTGGAACCCTTTCTATCCAAAATTAGATTGAACCCCGACATTCAAGGGATATCAATTGGTCCTTTGCAACACAAGATCTCGGCCTATGCAGACGACCTGCTCTTTTCGCTAACCAACCCAGGAGTGTCCCTACCGAATCTACTCGCAGAATTTGAGATATACGGGAAAATATCAAACCTTAAAATAAATTTTTCCAAATCGGAAGCAATGGGGATATCACTACAGGCCCATATTCTTCTGAATTTACAGTCAAATTTTAAATTTAAATGGACATCCTCCGCCCTGACTTATTTAGGCACGAAAATACCACCAGATCTATCTCACATCTATGAGAGCAACTTCCCCCCCTCCTAGCTAAGACCAGGATATCGCTAGAAAATTGGAATAAAGGGTTACACTCCTGGTTTGGGAGGTGCAATTTACTCAAAATGAGTATACTCCCAAAATTTTTATACCTCTTCCAGGCCCTACCGATCAAGATACCTCCCATATATTTCAAACAAGTACAAGCCCTTTTCACCCGTTTTGTTTGGGCTCATAAAAAGCCTTGCATCCCAAGATCTCAACTATCCACACCAAAACATTATGGCGGTCTAGTGCTACCAGACGTAGGGAAGTACTATCAAGCTACACACTTAGGTAGGGTTCTTGATTGGTGCCGTCACAGGGACTCTAAGTTATGGGCACAAATAGAACAACACCAAACCATTATACCTCTACGATCTGCGATATGGTGTAGTGACTCTCTCCCTGCAGAATTGAAATCCCCACCAACCACAGCAATGTGGTTGAGAAAAGTAGAAGACATAAATAAAATGGAAGACTTGATTATGACAGCTCAAGATAGACAGGAAACCTATCGGAAAACATGGACCCATTGGAATATATTCAAGTATTCAGAAGAGGGTAAATCCCTCCTTAAGAACTAAAACCCTACCATTTCATACTGATCAACAACCTACAATAATCATTGTACACAGGGATTCACGTATCTGAACGCCTAATACCCCCCCCCATTTTTTTTTCTTCCCCCCCTATCTATTACTTTCTCTCCTATCTCTTTTATCTCTTCTCTGGTAGCTGCCTCCTGACTAGGGTATTTATACTCTCATATCATACTGGGACTCTAACTCAGAGAAACAAAGATACCCATATAGATATTTAGAGATATGATAATGCTACATGCCTTGATGTATTACATGTACTATTATAATTCAATGTCGGGAGGCTGCGACCCCCTTTTGTTATATACCACTGTGGTATGTTGTGGGCTCTGCCCCTCTCTTTTCTATTGAAAACTAATAAAATATATATTTGAAAAAAAAAAGATTGAGGAGGAATAGGAGAGTCACTTAGCATAATAGGATAGTCACTCAGCATATGCAGTCTTCAAGGGATCCCACATCCATAGAAAAATCAATCGGTTACATCAGCATCAGGTGCTTGGTAGCTGGTGATCCAAGACTGATTCATTTTTATGAATGTGAGCTGATCAACAGAGTCTGTAGACAGGCGCACTCTGTGATCGGTTACAAAGCCTCCAGCAGCACTGAATGTGCGTTCAGAAAGAACGCTGGATGCAGGACAGGCTAGTAGCTCAATTGCATATTGAGCAAGCTCTGGCCAGTGGTCCATCCTCAAGACCCAGTAACCCAGTGGATGTTCTGGTGGAAAGGTCTCCAAGTCTGATCTTGCCCCTAGATGTTCCTGCACCATGTAATTCAGACGCTGGCGATGGTTGCTGGAACCGATCAGACCTGGGCGCTGAGGACTAAAGAATTGTCTGAAGGCATCGGTCAGCCAGCCACCTTCTCCACCGCTCTTTCTGTGACTGAATGAAGCCTCAGCAACACGTTGTCCAGCACCAGGAAATTGTAAATTCCCAGGCTCTGGAAACGCATTGCACAAACCTTTCTGCAAGGCCTCCCGAAGATGTTTCATCCTCTGCTCCCTCTGCGAAGGCTGGATAAGTTCTGCAACCTTACCCTTGTAACGTGGATCAAGAAGGGTTGCCAGCCAGTAATTATCCCTCTCCTTGATACCACGAATCCTAGGGTCCTTTCGCAGGCTTTGCAGGATCAGGGAGACCATGCAGCGTAAGTTTGCAGAGGCATTCAATCCTGAGTCCTCTGGGTCACTAAGGATCACATGATCCTCAACCACCTCCTCCCAGCCACGTACAACTCCATGGGTTTCTGGGGACTGCAAACGATCCCTTGAAGACTGCTGCTGATGCTGAGTGTTATCCTCCACCTCCATGCTGACACAATCCTCCTCCTCCTCTTCTTCTTCCTGTGTAATTGGTGGGCCTGCAGGAATACTAGTATCTGGATAAAGGGGGCCTTGAGAGGTAAGGAAGTCGTCCTCTTCCTCCCGCTGTTCTGCCTCAAGTGCCCTGTCCATTATTCCACGAAGCGTGTGCTCCAACAGGAAGACAAGAGGGACAGTATCACTCATGCATGCACTGTCACTGCTCACCATCCTCGTGGCCTCCTCAAATGGTGACAGGACAGTGCATGCATCCTTGATCAGTAGCCACTGGCGTGGCAAAAAAAAAAAGCCAAGCTCCCCTGACCCTGTCCTGGTGCCATACTCACACAGGTACTCATTGATGGCCCTCTGCTGTGTGTGCAGCTGCTGCAGCATTGCCAAAGTTGAGTTCCACCTGGTGGGCATGTCACAAAATTCTCTTTGAATGTTAGCCAGCCGAGCACTGACATTATATGACCGGCGAAAATGACCATAGACTTTCCTGGCCTGCCTCAGGAGGTCCTGTAAGCCAGGGTACCTGCTGAAGAACCGCTGCATCACCAAATTCAGGACGTGAGCCAAACAGGGAACATGGGTCAAGTGTCCCTGTTAGAGGGCGGAGAGGAGGTTGGTGCCATTGTCGCATACAACCATTCCTGGCTGAAGCTGGCATGGCGTTAATCACCTCTGAGCCTGCCCCTGCAGAGCTAACAGAATCTCTGCCCCAGTGCGGCTCCTGTCCCCTAAGCAGACCAACTCAAGCACCGCATGGCATCTTTTTTCCTGAGTGCTTGCGTAGCCCCTTGAACACCTACGAAGCACCGCTGGTTCAGAGGAGAAATCTGCAGAGGAAGAGACCATAAAGGAAGAAGAAGAGGAGGGGGGGAGGAGAGAGCTGTGGCAGAATCACCACTAGCATTTTGGAGGCGTGGTGGCGGAACAAGCTCCAACAATACTGAACCCTGTCCTGCATCCTTCCCAGCTGCCAGCAGAGTTGCCCAGTGCGCCGTGAAAGAAAGGTAACGTCCCTGTCCATGCCTGCTGGACCATGAGTCAGCAGTAATATGCAACTTACTGCTAACTGCTCTGTCCAACGAGGCCAAGACATTGCCTTCCACATGCTGGTAGAGAGCCGGAATGGCCTTTGTGAAAAGAAATGGCGTTTGGGAACCTGCCACTGAGGTACTGCACATTCCACAAATTCACGAAAGGGGGCAGCGTCTATCAGCTGAAAAGGCAGCAGTTGCAGTAATAGCAATTTGGGCAAGCTAGCATTCAGACACTGAGCATGTGGATGGTTGGGACCGAATTTCTTTCGATGATTTAGCAACTGTGGTAGGGAAATTTGCCTGCTAAAATCCGATGTTGGTGTACCGCTAGCAGATTGGCCGCAAGTACTTGGGACACCTATTTCTATACCTTCATTCCTCTCAGCGCAGGTTTCTGAGAGGACTGGAGGTATAGTGGGGTTGGAGATCCCAGCTGATGAGGAGCAAGGAAAGGTCCGCCTTGTTCTTTGATGTGGGTCTTTTAAGTGCTGTTGCCAACGGACTGCATGGGAGGTCGTCATATGCCTGGTCAAGCATGTGGTGCCTAAGCGGCTGCTGTTTTGGCCACGCTTGATACGCTTCAGACATATGTGACAAACAGCAACGGTGCGATCTGCTGCACACGTGTCAAAAAAGGCCCACGCCAAAGAACTTTTCAAAATATGTGGGGAGTCAGCAGTGCCCTACACCTGCTTAGCTCTGTGGTGTGATGCAATAGGGTGGCTGCCCTTAAGCTGCCCCCTGGAGGGCATCCTGCCTCATTGGAGATGTGCCTCCTCCTCCTCCTCTCTTCTATCAGACACCCAAGTAGAGTCAGTGACCTCATCATTGGAGCAAACTTGGCAGTATGCTGCAGCTCAGAGAACATGACTGACAGTTTCTTGACCTTCTTGGGCACCCCTTCTCTCTAGGCTCACGTTACTTCCTCAACCTGAGTACCATCATCGGAGCCTTCAAATCACTGCGCATCCTCCTGCAGCATGTACCCAACACTGTGGTCGAATAGTTCGGGGGACTCCTCCATGCATGATGGTGGGGCTAGGGAAGGAGTGACTGTTGACATGGAGCCAATGGAATAGGCCACTTTGGCAGCTGCATTGAGCCTGGGTGACAGAGAATGAGGAGGATGAGGAGGGCTTTGTTATCCATTCCACCAACTCTTCTGCATGTTGTGGCTCAATAACACGGCCAGCTGCAAAAAAAAAGGACAAGCGTGCCCCACGGCCACGTGCTGAGGATGCACCGTGTCCACGACCAGCACTGTCGACTGTAGACACAGAGCCTGCTTGCCCTCTTTTAGTGGCCTGTGAGCGCCTGCCTCTGCTTGGTGGCCTTCCGGACATGCTGTAAATTTTGTTTAGCAAAACCACACTACACTGTATTGTGTACTGTGTACACCACCAGAAAAGTAGTAGCACGTGCACTAGGGGTGCACAGGACTGTGTACACCAACAGAAGTGTAATAACAACTATGGGTGTACTGTATGTATTGTGTACTGTGTATACCACCAGAAAAGTAGTAGCAACTGCACTAGGGGTACATGGAACTGTGTACACCAACAGAAGTGTAATAACAACTATGGGTGCACTGTATGTATTGTGTACTGTGTACACCACCAGAAAAGTAGTAGCAACTGCACTAGGGGTGCACGGTAGTGTGTACACCAACAGAAGTGTAATAACAACTATGAGTGCACTGTATGTATTGTGTACACCACCAGGAAAGTAGTAGCAACTGCATTAGGGGTGCACGGTACTGTGTACCGTGCACTAGCAGAAGTGTAATAACAACTATGGGTGCACTGTATGTATTGTGTACTGTGTACACCACCAGAAAAGTAGTAGCAACTGCACTAGGGGTGCATGATACTGTGTACACCAACAGAAGTGTAATGACAACTATGGGTGTACTGTGTATACCACCAGAGAAGTAGTAGCAACTGCACTATGAGTGCACAGTATTGTGTACACCGCCTTAAGTATATTAGAAAAAGTACATCAGGAACGGTCTGCAGTCAGATATAGCTAAACTGGATACAGTGGATATATATATATATATATATATATATATATATACACACACACACACACATGAGACTGTCTGTATATATATACTAAATACACTGCAGCTAATTGAATAACCTGCCTGCCCGAAGTATATTAGAAAAAGTACACCAGGAACGGCCTGCAGTCAGATATAGCTAAACTGGATACAGTGGATATATATATTTATATATATATATACGAGACTGTCTGTATATATATATAAATATATATATATATATTAAATACACTGCAGCTAACTGAATAACCTGCCTGCTCAATCTAAATGACACTCTCTCCGTCCACGCCAACAACACACTACACAGGGCCGACGTGCAGGCAGCCTTATATAGTGTGGGGCGTGGACTTAGTCCCCCTGAGCCATGATTGGCAAAAGGCACCCTGCCTTTGGCCAATTATGGCTCTCTTAGCTGAGGGCGCTGGGATTGGCCAAAGCATGCAGGTCATGATGCATGCTTTGGCCAATCATCATACAGCAATGCACTGCGCTCCGCAGTGCGTTATGGGCCGTTACGCGCCGCTCGAATTTGGCGCGAACGGCCCATAATGTTCAGTTTTCGACGAACAGGTGAACAAGCCAATGTTCGAGTCGAACTCATGTTCGACCCGAACAGAAAGCTCATCCCTAAAAGGCAACATCAATGAACAGGACTGCAGCCCCAGAGTCAATTAGAGCCTGTATCTCGATGGACGACTCAGCCCAAGAAAGGGTGACCGAAAACCAGGGGCTTATCCTTCTGGATAACTGGGGATGAAACAACGCTACCTAAGGTCTGTCTGTGACAGGACCTCAAGGCTCGGACGGGTAGGACAAGACTTCAAAAAGTGACCTGCCTGGCTACAATAAAGGTACAATCTCTCCCTCCTCCTAAAGGTTCTCTCATCCGCAGAGAGACACGTGAAACTCAAGTGCAAGGGTTTACCTTCATTGAGCGACTCGGTACCAGGAGGCATGGGAGGTGAGGGTGGCACAGATGGGACTGCAAAGCTCGGAGACAAACGTACAGGAGGCTTCCGCAGGCGCTCCTTAAAAGAGAGTCTTTCTCTGAGTCTGGATTCAATGAGGATGGCAAAAGTGATCAACTTCTCCAGCTCAGTGGGTATATCTCGGGCTGCTATCTCATCCTTCATGGTATCTGAGAGATCATGAGAAAAAGCAGCCACGAGGGCCTCATTGTTCCACGCAACCTCTGCTGCTAGATGGACATGAGGCACTTGGCAGCAGAAGCGGAGCGCGCGGGAACGTCAAATACCCTTTTAAACGAAGCCACGAACTCAGCGTAGCTCAAGACAACAGGTTTTTGCGTCTCCCATAGAGGGTTTGCCCAGGCCAAGGCTCTCTCAGAAAGCAAAGATATCACGAAACCTACTTTGCTTCTGTCCGTGGGAAACGCCTGGGGCAGCATCTCAAAGTATATCTCAACCTGGTTGAGTAACAAGGTGCATTGGACTGGATAGCCCTCAAATCGCTGGGAAAGCGTAGCAGAACCAGACATACCTCTTATAGAGGTAATATTGGAGGCGGGTGCCTTCACAGAGACTGGAGCAACAGCAGGGTCGGCCTGCAACATAGGTTGTACCGGGGCGGCCACAGTGGGAGATTCCAGGTAAGCCGTGCGACTCAGGAGCGTTTGTAACGCCATGGCAAACTGATCCATATGGTGATCCAGTTCATCCAACAAGTGGATTGACTGCATCTTCTGAATTCATGGCCTTCGCCTACTGTCAGAAACCATGAAATCAGGCCGAGACAGAAAACATACAAAACATAGCCAAAGTTCAGTAACCGTAACGGATAGTCAGCCAAGCCAGAAGTCAGGGATCAATGTAGTGGAACAGCAAACAGGATCTGGAGCCAGAAGGGATGTCAGCAAAGCAAGTCTTGAACAGGATCGTAGGAGATGTTTCTGTGATGTTGACCAAGGCGAAGGCAGAGCTCCTCTGGACTGGACGGCTTAAGTAGGCAGGACTGACGAGCAGGATATCATCAACAGCTGAGTAACTGTGGAGAGATAGGAGCTGGCAATTAGCCGACAGCTCAGGGAAGGAAGGGCTGAGCCCAGTCCTGACATTCATGTCGTATGTAAACAGCAATTGCACCATGAATGTGGGGCACCGTGAACATCAGATCGAGGGCAGTAATTCTAGCAGTGGACCTCCTCTGTAAATCTAAAGTGGTAACCTGTAAAGGCTTTTAAAAATGTATATAGTTTGTTGCCGCTGCACGGGTGTGCGTAATTTTAAAGCATGTAATGTTTGGTATCTATGTACTCGGCATAAGGTCATCTTTTATATTTCACCACACATTTGGGCAATATAGTGTGTTTTGTGCATTAAAATTCAAAAAAGTGTCTTTTTCCCAAAAATTGCATTTGAAAAATCGCTGTGCAAATACTTTGTGAAAAAAAAAATTGCAACACCCACCATTTTAATCTATAGGGCCTCTGCTTTAAAAAATATATAATGTTTGGGGGTTCAAAGTAATTTTCTAGCAAAAAAAAATATTTTTTTCACATAAACAAAAAGTGTCAGAAAGGACTTGGTGGTTCAAGTGGTTAGAAGAGTGATGTGTGGCATAAGCTTCTAATGTTGGGCAAAAAATGCCAGGACAGTTCAAAACAACCCCAAATGACCCCTTTTTGACCCCTTTTTGGAATATTTAATATTTTGCCACAAGTGTCGGGAAAATTACATTTTTTTTTTACACAAAGTTGTCACAAAATGATATATTGCTCCCACGTGGCATGGGTATTTGTGAAATTACACCTCAAAATACATTCTGCTGCTTCTTCTGAGTATGGGGATACCACATGTGTAAGAAGAAAGAAAAGGAATTTTTTTTTTCAATTTTCAAAACTGTGACAAAAAGCGAGATCTGTAAAATACTCAACATGCCTCTCAGCAAATAGCTCGGAGTATCTACTTTCCAAAATGGGATCATTTGGGGGAGGGGGGGTTGTGCTATCTTGAGGGCCTCCAAAACTGTGATAGGTAGTAAGGAGTGAAATCAAAAATGTACACCCTTAGAAAGCCTGAAGGCGGTGATTGGTTGTACGCGGCTAGACTGGCAAAAAGTCTCACACGTGGTATTTCCATACTCAGGAAAAGCAGCAGAATGTAGTTTGGGGTATAATTTCACATTTACCCATGGCATGTTAGAGCAATATTAGGATTTTTGACTTACCGTAAAATCAGTTTCTCTGAGTTCATTGACAGACACAGCGCTTCCTTATTCAGAACCATAGGCAGAAAAAAGACTTGGCTGCGCCCATGGGCAGTCTTGGGCTCCATTCACATCAATGCATGTTGCTTTTGAGCGTTTCTGGAGTTTTTTTTGTGATGCTTGCCACGTTTTTGAGCAGCGTTTTTACAGCGTTTTTGCTGTGTTTTTTGCAGCGTTTTGCGCTTTTTGTTTTTGTTTTTTTTTTTACAGTTTTTTTTAGACTGTATACAGTCTAAAAAAAAAAAAGCCAAAAACGCAAAACGCATGCAAAAACGGTGTAAAAACGCTGCAAAAACGCTGCACTTTGTTTTTGATGCTGGTCCATTGAATTCTATTACATGCAAAACGCTGCATTTTGCATGAAAAAAAGTCCCTGACCCTTTTCAAAAATGCAGAGGTAGAAAAAGGCATTGATGTGAACATGTTCCATAAGAACCCATGTTAAAAAATTCCCATGCATTTCTGCAAAATGCAAAATGCATCAAAAAACGCGCTAGTGTGAAAGGAGCCTTAGGTAATATACACCCCCATCTCTGCTATAGGCCTTCAGTTTTGTCCCAAGCAGTGTCAGAAGCATTAAAAACTCCATAGAGGGGTGGGTGCTGTGTCTGTCAATGAGCTCGGAAAAACGGATTTTACGGGAAGTCAAAAATCCTATTTTCTCATTAGTTTATTGACAGACACAGCGCTTATTCAGAACCATAGGGACGTCCCAAAGCAGTACCAAACATGAGGGGTGGGACAACGAAAAATCCGAAGGCTAACACAAGAGCCAACCAGGTAACAGGAGCTCAACACAGAAACAAACTGGAGCCCAACCTGAACAATACCCCTTCAAGAGGGAATAGACCCTCTAAACAGCAGCCTGCAACACCTTGCAGCCAAAAGAAGCATCCTCAGATGCCAGCACAGCCACATTGTAGAATTTTGTGAAAGTGTACACCGACGACAAAGTGGCCGCCATGCAAACCAGCGCAGCTGACGCCTGATGATGGAAGGCCCCAGAAGCAATAAACAGCCAAGTAGAATGCACTGAAACAGGGAAAGGAGGAACCCAACCCCTGATAGAATAGAGTCATCGTCTGTCTGATCTAGCAAGGTCGCAGAAGAAGCAGACAGCCCCCTTTTTGGCCTGTCCGTGATCACAAAAGGCCCTGTGACTGCCAAATACACCCGAATTGCCCGAACACTTCCAGGGCATGTAGGGTAAATCCCTTAGGACATTTTGACTTGGGACACAGGGAAGGCAATACAATGTCCTTAATCAAAAGGAATCAGAGGAGGGAACCATGGACAAGGGCGAAGAACCACTTCATCTTTGTGGATCACCAAGTAAGAATTATGACATGGTAACGCCTACAGTTCTGACACTCTGCGAGCAGAGGTGATAGCAGAGGTGTCCCAGAAGCCACCTTCTGGGACAGAGCAAGCAGAAGAACCTTCTGAATATTTTCAAAGGGAGGCTCCTGTAGAACCGAACGCACCAAGAGTAGATCCCACGGCGGTAGAAGCGGCCGCACAGGTGGAGGCAGATGTCGAACCCCTTGATTAAGAGTACGCACCAGGGAGTGCGAGACCAGGGGACGCCGAAGAAAACCACCAAGGGCGACAACTGGCCCTTGATGGTACTCAAAGCCAAGTTCTGCTCAACCACAACCCCCCCGTGAAGGAAGGTCGAAATCTGAGCCACTGAGAAAGAACAAGGGTAAATGGCAAGCGCCTCACACCAGGATATGTATGCTATCTATGTCTGGTAGCAAATCTTCCCAGAGGAAGGCTTCCTAGCCTTCAGCAGCGTCGTAACTTCAGCACCTGGCTCATAACAGCTAGGTCTTCAAAAACCAGTGACTGAAGCAGGATGGAAGATCGGCCCTTAGGACAGTAGAACCTCCCTGAGAGGCAGTCGCCAAGGGGCGTCAGCGACCAAGTGCAACAGGTCAGCGTACCAAGACCGACAAAACCATCCGGGCCCACTAGAATGACCGGAATTCCTTCGGCCTCGATCCTGCGCAAAAGCCACAGCACAATCTTGAGAGGAGGAGAGGCGTAGATCTGACTATACCGACCCCACGGGGCCACCAGAGCATCTGCAGTGTCCACCAGAGGAGCCCGTGACCTTGCCAGAAACCTCAGTACCGTTCCGTTAAGCTGGGACGCCAACAGGTCTACTTTGGGAGTGCCCCATCGGAGACATATCTGATTAAACATGTCCTGGTGAAAGGACCACCCTGTGGACCAACACTAGCTGACTGAGGCAACCACCTGCCATTTTTGCAATTTTTCCACTCCTAGAATGCATATGGTGGAGAGGGCCGGAACAAGGCGTTCTGCCCACCGGAGGATGCTGGCTATTGTCAGGGCTGCCAACACACTCTTAGTTCCGCCCTGGTGATTGACAAAGACCACCGCCGTGGTATCGTCCGACTGGAACCGTACCCGTAGAGCCCCCCAAGTCGACCTCCATGATCCGTACATAGTCTGATCGCTCGAAGTCCCAGGATATCAATCGGCAGCTCGGATTCCTCCAGCATCCAATGACCCTGAGCAGAACCCAGTCCCAGGACGCCTCCCCACCCGGACAGACTGGCATTGATGGTGACCACTGTCCAATACAAGGGGAGAAAGGATGTGCCCTGCCAAAATCCTGGAGAGTGAAGCCACCAGACCAGGGACCCCCGGTTTTCTGGCTCAGCCAAATCTGATAGCCCAGAGACCTCGGGCACTTTACGCCAGGATCTCACTTGAAAGGAGCTTGTATGGAACTGCACAAATGGAACCACCTCAAAGGTAGATACCATCAGGCCCAACACCCACCTGCAGGACCGCAGGGAGGCCCACCTGCGAGACAACAGTAGTTGAAATGCAGCATGCAACTTCTGGCGTTTGTCCAGAGGAAGAAACACTCTGGCCAGAGATGAAACCAGAGTGAGGCCCAGATAATCCAATTTTTCGGAAGGAGCCGGAGCAGATTTCAGGTAGTATAGAAGCCAACTGAAAACTGAGGTCTGTATAGCGAGTTACGCCACCCCTCAGGGTAGCTGAGGACTCTGCTCGCAGAAGAAGATCATCCAAGCAGCCCAGGACCGCAATCCCCCACTTACACAACCACACCAGAACTGGAGCCAACACCTTTGTGAGCACGCGAGGGGTGGAGACGAGACCAAAAGTCAACACCGCAAGCTGAAAATGCTCTTTTCCCACAGTAAAATGGAGGAAGTGTTGGTGTTGGGCACATATTGGAGTACGTAAATAAGCATCCGTGATGTCGACAGAAGCCCGAAAGTCCCCATGATGAAGGGACGCCACCACCGTGCGGAAGGACTCCATTCTGTATCCACTGGAACCGGGACAAGCACACTCTGAAGCAACAGGGCTTGCACAGCCCCAAGGAGAACTGCCAACAGTCCGGTGACAGATGCCAATTGGAAGGAAAAAAAACCTTTTTGGGGTTCAAGGCCGGAACGCCATGGCAAAATCTAAAATATTCCATGGACTCAACGTGCCTCTCAGCAAATAGCTTGGGTTGTCAACTTTCCAAAATGGGTCATTTGGGGGGTTTTGTGCTATATTGGCATTTCATGGCCTCCGACACTGTGATAGGTAGTGAGGAGTAAAATCAAAAATTTACGCCCTTAGAAATCATGAATGCGGCGTCTGCTTTTTGCGGTCCTGTACGTGGCTAGGCTCCCAAAAAGTCTCACACGTGTGGTATCCCTGTACTCAGGAGAAGCAGCAGAATGTATATTGGGGTATAATTCCACATATACCCATGGCATGTGTGAGCAATATATCATTTAGTGACAACTTTGTGGAAAAAAAAATCTATATATTTTTTGTCTTTTTCAATCACTTGTGACAAAAAAAAATATTCAATGGGCTCAACATGCCTCTCAGCAATTTCCTTGGGGTGTCTACTTTCCAAAATGAGGTCAATTGGGGGGGGGGGGGGTTGTACTGCCCTGCCATTTTAGCACCTCAATAAATTCCAGAAAATGTACCATAGTTTGTAGACGCTATAACTTTTGCGTAAACCAATAAATATACGCTTATTGAATTTTTTTTACCCAAGACATGTGGCTGAATACATTTTGGCCTAAAAGTATGACTAAAATTGAGTTCATGGAATTTTTTTTATAACAAAATTAGAAAATATCATTTTTGTCAAAATTTTCAGTCTTTTTTCGTTTATATCGCAAAAAATAAAAATCCCAGAGGTGATTAAATACCACCAAAAGAAAGCTCTGATTGTGGGAAAAAAGGACACAAATTTTGTTTGGGTACATCATTGCATGACCGCACAATTACCAGTTAAAGTAGCGCAGTGCCAAATTGCAATAAGTGCTCTGATCATTAAGTGGGGAAATCCTTCCGGGTCTGGAGTGGTTACAAGATATGTTTATTTTTAATCTTTTCAAAGAACCCACGATGGAATAGAATGCTAGAAAATCAGAAAAATGAAATATAAAACAAGTATAAAGTATAGTGAAATACAAAAAGCTGCCAGCACTAAAAAGTCAAATACAGAAACTACAACACTCATAAAGATGAGTGCAGCGCTATACAAACAAACAACAAGTAAAGTAATTTTTTCAATTTTGCAAGTGAAAAAATGTAAAAAAGGAAAACTAAGGCAGAGTCCCAGTGCAAAAAATAATTTTTCAAATTTACAAGTGAAAAATAAAAAGAAACAAAAAATAAAATAATATAAAAAGAAAAAACTAAAGCAAAGCCCCAGTGCAAAAAGCAATCCATATATAAAAAAGCAAACTTCCATCCATATGTGATAACGGTGGCAAGTAATAAAAATTCATGCAGAATCTTCAAATAAATGTGCATCCAGCTCCACAACCAAGTGAGTAAGTAACCTGCTTACCAGCTATCTGTGACTGCTATAAAGCAGTCTAACCTAGCACAGGCTTGTGCTTTGATTGTAACATTGTAACTACAGTAGTTCCAGGAAGAAGACTGACATGACATCGTTCCAGCAGCAGTTCCAAACATGTTTAACCTCCCTGGCGGTATGATTATTTCAGATTTTTGGTGCTGAAAGCGGTACAATTATTTTGCATGGAAATTTGGCGTTTTATATTGTAGGCCTGTAATTCTTAGCAATAACTCACTTAAATCTGTCCAAACAAGAGTCTAGTAGACATCCCGGGTATGATAACGTTTGAAAAACGAAATCACAAACTATAATATAATAAATACCTATAAATAATTATACCAAATAATAATATAATAATAATAAAAATTATTCAATAATGTAATCAAATCAAAAACACTGAGATTTGCTCAGTTGCAGAATTGTCGCTGTCATTACTTTTCAGTGTTTGATGACAGATTTCCCCACAAATCACTATCGCTCAATTCTGCAAGTGATTCTAATTTATTATCGCTGTTTTCTTGCTGGTCTAAAACCACTTTTGATGTAAATGGACAGTTTTGGTTGCTATGGACAATCTCCAGTTTCCAGGCAGAAAGAACAGTTTTTATAATATATAATATAATATAATGTATGTATAGTGTGTGTTTCACTTTTTGAATTTGGTGCCGTTCTCCGTCCCCGTGCGTCGCAACGCTCGCAGGGAACGGAGCTCAGGTCCGTGATGAATCGAGCGGAGGACGAGCCGCTCACACTGCGTGGAGACATCGCAGGATCCAGGGGACAAGGTAAGTAAGCTCTTCCTGGATCCTGCGATGCGATCCCGAGTCTGGCTCAAGGTTACCGCTTTTGGTTCTGAAATCCCACCCCGAGCCAGACTCGGGAATACCGCCAGGGAGGTTAATGGTCTTGGGGAGACCGATTTCCCTGTGTTAGGTGAGACTGCTTTCTAGCAGTCACGGATAGCTGGTAAGCAGGCTACTTACTCACTTGAGTGTGGAGCTGGATGCACATTTATTTGAAGATTCTGCACGATTCTTTATTACTTGTCACTGTTATCACATATGGATGAAGTTTGCTTTTTTATACAGGGATTGATTTTTGCACTGGGACTTTGCTTTAGTTTTTTCTTTTTATATTTTTTTAATTTTTTGTTTCTTTTTATTTTTCACTTGTAAATTTGGAAAAAAGGAAAATTTATTATCAAATACTTACCGTAATTTTCCTTTCCTGATGGACTCCATGGCAGCCTACGTGTGGGTTAACCCCGCCTCCTCTCCAATGCTATAGGACCCCATTCCCATAAATGAGTGCTCACCACTAGCTACTGCGTTCCGTAACTAGCCTACTCGTTGACCAATGGGTGGGAACTCCGTCTGCCATGGAGTCCATCAGGAAAGGAAAATTACGGTAAGTATTTGATAATAAATTTTCCTTTTTCCTGACAGACTCCATGGCAGCCTACGTGTGGGAAATAACTAGCCAACCACACGGGTGGGTATGCATGATCAAAACATAAATTTTAATTTGTCCTATCGGTCGATAGGATTTGTAACCCAAAGTTTACAGAGGATAGTGAGGCAGGCTCTATACAATAATGCAACATGAAGGTATTACTAGAAGCCCATGAAGCTGCCTTGCAGATGATATCTGGAGCCACATGTCGAGCCGCTGCCCACGAGGCTGCCATTCCTCTGGTGGAATGGGCTGTCACCGCCTTTGGAGGAGCCAAGCCCTTAGCCCTATATGCCTGTTGTATGGTCTGTACGATCCAGGACGCGATAGTCCTGGTTGAGGCTTTTTTCCCTATATTGCTGCCTGAGTGAAGCACGAAGAGATGACTAGAACGTCTAAAGGGAGAAGTAACTTTGAGATATTCCTTAATAGCTTCGCCCACATCTAGAGGGTGATTCTCAGTGGACCCTGGGGTCCTAAATGTAGGTAAAACGATCTCTTGATTGACGTGGAATACTGAAGACACTTTTGGGTTGGAACCCAGCATAGGAATGAGGACTACCCGGTCCGGGAAAAACGTTAGGAAGGGTTCTTCGTGACCAAGTGATGCAATTTCAGAGACCCTTTTGGCTGAGGTAATGGCCACTAAGAAGGCCACCTTTGCTGAAAAGACCTTGATAGGGAGCGGGGAGGGCCCCGAAGTACTGAGTCCAGAGATCGAGTCAAGGACTAACGGAAGGTCCCATTTGGGGAACCTAGGCTTTCTCTGGGGCTTGAGTCTCGATGCGCCTCGGAAAAATTGTCTAACCAGAGGATGAACTGCCCATGAAGTGCCGGAGAAGGCCGAAAGTGCCGAAACTTGGACTCTCAGAGAGCTGACAGATAGATGTAAATCTAGGCCCGTTTGGAGGAAACTGAGAACGTCCTGGACTTCTGGATGTCTAAAAGACCTGCCCTGAGGAGAGCAGAACTCCACGAATTTGGACCAGATCCTTCCACAGACTTTATTTGTACTGGATCTTCTCGAGCTCATGAGAGTGGATATTACTTCTGAGGCACAACCTAGGGATTCCAGCCTCTCCCTCTCAAGAACCAGACCATCAGTCTCAGCACCGCAGGACAAGGGTGCAGGACTGACCCTTGAGAAAGAAGGTCCGGTCTGAGAGGGAGAGGCACTGGGTCCCGACAGCTGAGCTGGACCAGGAGAGGGAACCAAGGCCTGTTCGGCCAGTAGGGAGCTATTGTCACCACCTCCACTGGCTCCGCTCGGAGCCTCTGCAGGAATCTCAGCATAACTGGCAGTGGCGGAAAGGCGTATGCCCGCTTGAACCTCCACTGATCCGTCAAGGCATCTGTCCCGATGGCTTGACTGCAGAGCCCCCGGGTGTAGAACTTCTTCAGCTTGCGATTGCAGGGGGAAGCAAACAGATCTACTTCGGGATCGGTCTTTAGTGACAAGATCCACCTGAACGTCTCTATGTGGAGCGACCACTCGTTGTTGTCCAACTCGGTCCGTGACAGGAAGTCTGCTTGAGTGTTTTGGACGCCTGGGACAAAGACTGCCGAGATGTTGGCAAGGTATTTCTGCGCCCACGATAGGATGGGCTCGACTTCCCGAAGGAGTGTGGGACTCCGAGTACCCCCTTGTATCTTCACATATGATACTGCTGTGGTGTTGTCCATTCTCAACAGCACTGACTCCCCCATCAGGAGATGAGAGAAGAACTGTAGGGCACACCAGGCCGCACGAAGTTCCAAGACATTCGACCCAGGGTTGGGGAGACATGTTTCCCACTTGCCCTGGGCCAGGTTCGACCCACAAAGGGCTCCCCAACCGGTACCGCTGGCATCGGTCGTGACCGTCACCCAGGAGATGGGAGCGATGGAGTGGCAAGTCAGGAGGTTCTTGCGCTGAAGCCACCAGAAGAGGCTGTTTCTCATTGTAGATGTTATGACTTCCATTGCCGTAGGAGGCCTGACTGGAAGGGACGCAATCTCCATAAGGCCCATTTGACCATGGGAGTCGTAGAAACCATCGTGCCGACGACTTTCAGGCACTGAGAGGCTTTCATTTGCCGTGCATGTAGAGCCCGGGAGACTCTGTCTCGAACTGTAGGAATTTTCTGTAGTGGAAGGGAGATAGTGTTTGCCACTGTATCGAACTGGGCTCCCAGATATATTAGACGCTGAGTTGGGCTCAGTTGACTCTTTTCTATGTTTAGGAGCCACCCGAAGTTGGACAGAGTGGACATTACTTGATCCCGATGGACCAGCAACTGCTCCCTGCTCTGGGACAGCACCAGCAGGTCGTCCAGGTAGTGGTAAAGACGTACCCCTTTGGATCTTATTAGTGCCACCATAGCTAGGAGGACCTTTGAAAAGACCCGGGGGGACGTTGTCAGCCCGAAGGGGAGGCAAATAAATTGAAGATGATCTGACCCAATGTGAAAGCGGAGGTATTTGTGAAATTCTTTTTCCACTGGAACGTGGAAATAAGTGTCCTTCAGGTCGATTGATATCATCCAGTCGCCTGGTTGTATGGCTCTCTGAATGGTCACCAAGGTTTCCATCTTGAACCTTCCATTCTCTATGAATCCGTTGAGATATGTGAGGTCTATGACTGGGCGCCAAGAGCCCCCCTTTTTTTGAACTAGGAAGAGAAGCGAGTATATCCCCTGGAACCATTCGTCCTGTGGTACATGTACTACTGCTCCTTGAATTTTCAGGAGGTCCACATAGGACAGCAAAATTTGTTTCTGATCCTCTGCCCGAGGGAGAAGAGTGGAGACGAACCTTGGGTGCGGAGTCCTGGAAAAGGCCCATCTGTGGCCTGACGAGACCGTCCTTATGACCCAGAAGTCTGAGATCGAGGCCACCCAGACGTGCCGGAAGAGGAGCCTGGGCGGGCGTAATCTCAAAAAGATTTAGCCTGATCACGAGCACTGGACGTTTGATTTTTAACGGGTTTGCGGAAGGATGACTGCCCTCTGCTCCAATTCTTCCTAAAGTCTCGGCCAGGCTTGTAGGAGCGTGCTTCCCTGGAGCGCTCCGGACTTCGTCTTCTGAACTGGGGCTTCTTTCCACCCAGCATGCGCCTGTCCTGGGGAAGAAAAACCGATTTGCCACCTGTGGCTCGCGTAATGGCATCGTCAAGCTTATTGCCAAACAGTGAGGACCCCTCAAACGGGATTTTACACCACGCTTGCTTAGAACCAGGGTCCGCAAGCCAGGGACGCAACCAGAGGGCTCTCTTGGCCGTAACTGAGGACAGCATAATACAAGCCAGAAGGCGGATCAGGTCAATGGACGCCTCCCCCAGGAAGACCGCTGCAAGCTTCAGCTCTGCGGCTGCTGAACTTCCAGCCAGTTCTTCTGACACGCCTTTAAGGAAGGATTCCACGTTCTCCGCCCAGGCCTCCATGGCCTTAGCCGCTAATGCCAGGGCTGGTTTACAGGCCATACCCGCGAGCCCATAGATTCTTTTTAGATCTAGGTCTAGCTTCCTCTCGAGCCCATCTTTAAAAGATACTGCGTCTTCTAGAGGAAGAGTCACATGTTTGGCCAGACGCATAAGAGCTGCGTCCACAAGGGGAGTATTCTCCAAATTCTTTACTTCTTCTGACTTGAAGGGGTACAATCTGGAGGTTTTATTAGACATGGAGGATTTTTTCTCTGTTTTACTCCATTCTTCCTCAATGATTTCCTTTAGCTCTGGAAGGAGCGGAAAGTTTGCGCGTTCTCTCCCCAGGTGCTTGAAGAATTTTTTCTGCTTGGCTGGGGGAGTGGAAGGGTCTTCCCACTTCAAGGCTTCCTTGATTGCTTTGATTAAAGGGGAAACCATCGCGAAGTCGAACCCTCCAATGACCTCCTCATTAATAGACTCATCCTCTGAGGAGTCAGGAGAGGTAATATAGGGCTGCGAAGTACCCGGATCATCGTGGGCCTCTTCCGCCGGCGGGCCAGACGCGGTGGTAGACTGGCTCAATGTGCGAGGTGCTTCCCTCTCCATTAGGGATTGCTGTACCACTCGTTTCACAAGAGACTCTAAACGCTGATTTTCTGTCTCTTTTTCCCCAACCGCACGGGCAAAACAACGGTCACATAAGGACTTGCCCTCCGGAACTCGTGTCCTACATCTCCAGCAGGCTCTGTGGTCTGAGCGGCTGTCATGGCGGTGGGAGCGGTGTCTTGAGGAGGAACGAGAGCGTCTCCTCTGGTGGGATCCGGACTGTGAGTCTCGTCTGGATGAAGATGAATTGTATTGTGGCTTGGCAAGGTCATTGGCACTCTGGACCGCATTTAGCGGGTCCGACCTAGAAGGGCTGGGAAGAGAAAAAATAGGGGAAGGGGAGAGAAGAAAGGCAGAACATGGTATCAGCACGACAATAATGTGCATAAATCTCATCCCCTCCCCTCACGAGCACATACCTTGTGCGTGAGGGCTGGCCACTTAAAGGCGGTGAATTGTCCATACCTGGGACACGAAATGTCACTTTAATAGTCTGCAGGGATAATGGTCTAAGAAAACCTAGGCATAAGCATGTATCAATGTATATTCAAGGCAAAGGAAAAACAACTTCCAGCCGCACAAGTATATATATAGATAAACATATATAATGATAAAGAACATTTTCCATTATTTTGTTGTTTTTTTTTTGCAGAGGTTTCCACCACTCACCTAGAGACCAGCAGGGATCCGCTCCTCCTTTCCCTACCAAGGGAGATCCCAACTCAGCAGGACAGGAGGGCGGAATTTAAATTCCCCGCCCGTGACATCATTATCCCCTACTGCGCATGCGCAAAGGGGAACCACCGTACGGCGCCTGCGCGGACGACGAACAAGCCGCCGTACTGCGCATGCGCGAGCCAAACCTCGCTCTCAGAGTGGCTACAGCGCAGGTGCCAGCGGCGGAGACTGCCGCAACCCGGAAGTGCCGTGGCGGGCTGGAACGCACGCGAACCAGCCGCCATGAGGGGGATAGGACACACTGGACCACCAGGGAAAATACAGACAACACATAGAAATACTGCCATGGAGTATGAGAAAACATCCACAGACCTTGCCAGCCGTTGATGAGGACTGTCCGCCGGGCATACAGAGGCGACCACCCATCCACCAAGGGGGAACATTCAAGCCTCTTTAAGCTACTCGCCCGCTCATAGCTGGGCTTTTTGAGCTGCACCGCACAGGTATACCAATCTTGGATTCAATCAATCTTGATGCGAACAGCATGTGTAGGTCCATAGAGGAGGACAAAAAAGGAACGCAGTAGCTAGTGGTGAGCACTCATTTATGGGAATGGGGTCCTATAGCATTGGAGAGGAGGCGGGGTTAACCCACACGTAGGCTGCCATGGAGTCTGTCAGGAAATATTTTTTTGCATTGGGACTCTGCCTAATGCCGCGTACACACGAGCGGACATTACGGCGGACTTTGCCCGGCGGACTTTTCGACGTACTTTCCGACGGACTTTGTGAATGAACGGACTTGCCTACACACAATCCACCAAAGTCCGTCGAATTCGTACGTGATGACGTACGACCGGACTAAAACAAGGAAGTTCATAGCCAGTAGCCAATAGCTGCCCTAGCGTGGCTTTTTGTCCGTCGAACTAGCATACAGACGGCGGACTTTTCGACCGGACTCGATTTCAACGGATAAATTTAAAACAAGTTTCAAATCTAATTCCGTCGAACTTTTGAGAAAACAAAGTCCGCTGGAGCCCACACACATCGAATTGTCCGACGAAATCCAGTCCGCCGGGCAAAGTCCGCCGTAATGTCCGCTCGTGTGTACGCGGCATTAGTTTTCCTTTTTTACATTTTTTCACTTGCAAAATTGAAAAAAAACTTTACTTGTTGTTTGTTTGTATAGCACTGCACTCATCTTTATGCTTATTTTTCATCTTGCCCTTTAAGCAAACCCACATCCTGTATTTTGCTAGAACAAAATTTTCAGCACTACACATGCTGCTATTAGCCCCGCCGTGCCCCATACTCGAAACTCCCTTAAAGCAGAACTAAACCCTCCTATCCTTTTCAGCCAAGGAAGCTGCCATCTAAGACCCCATACACACTATTTGATTTTCTGCAGATTTAAGTCTTCAGATTTTCATACCAAAACCATGTAGTGCAAGGGCCTGCCTGATTGCATACAAATTGAAACTCTTATGCCGCGTACACACGAGCGGACTTTACGGCAGACTTTGCCCGGCGGACTGGATTTCGTCAGACAATTAGATCGTGTGTGGGTTCCAGCGGACTTTGTTTTCTCAAAAGTTGGACGGACTTAGATTTGAAACATGTTTTAAATCAATCCGTCGAAATCGAGTCCGGTCGAAAAGTCCGCTCGTCTGTATGCTAGTTCGACGGACAAAAAGCCACGTTAGGGCAGCTATTGGCTACTGGCTATGAACTTCCTTATTTTAGTCCGGTCGTACGTCATCACGTACGAATTCGATGGACTTTGGTGGAGTGTGTGTAGGCAAGTCCGTTCATTCAGAAAGTCCGTCGTAAAATCCGTCGAAAAGTCCGCCGGGCAAAGTCTGCCGTAAAGTCCGCTCGTGTGTACGCGGCATTAAGGTTTGACCACATATTATATGGTTTTGGTAAATCTAAAGACAAAAATCTGCAGAAAATGTAATAGTGTGTATGGGCCTTTAGCCTCTGTTTGATCTGCAACTGCCATAGTGCTGCACATGTAGGCAGGTTTCCTACAGGTGTATTAAATAGTTAGTGGCTAGCCCAGGCTGAGAGCGAAAGAGTTAACACGTGTATCTCAGTTCCCAGGCTTTTTAGATCCAGCCTACTCACCGGTGATAAAAATAAGGCTGGGTTCGGGGCTCGCTGGTCTTTCATCAACTTTTGGGCAAGACATGCTGTGACTCGTGTGGAGGAGGTACTGGGTTTCTGCAAAAGAACAAGACATGGAAAACACCAGAATTAACTACTGCCTGGTAGAGGCATGATGCCTGGAAAGCCACTGAGTTGTAGTTAGGGTGAGTATATGGACTCTGTTCAAATTAAACTGTATTGCTAATGTACTTTTAAAGTATAACTAAAGGCAAATCTTTTTTTTTTTAGTTTTGGATAGAGTGGAGAGGGATTAGAACCCCTGTCAGTTTATTATTACTGACAGGGGTTCTAATCCCTTCCCTTCTAATCCCCTCACCTTCTCCATTTATCCTGTTTATCATAATCATTGAAAGTGAAAGTACAGTAGGCGCACTTTTACACTGAGGCAGTGGGGGCATCAGTGGTAAACTGCCGCTAGTCTTAGCAGGACTTTACAGTCGTTTTAGCACCGCTTTTCGGCCGCTAGTGGGGGTTAAAAGCAAATAAAGGGCAAATAAAGGGTTAAAATCGCCCATGTAGCACCGCTGTTGAAGCGCTTTGCAGGTGCTTCTGGGGCGTTGCCCATTGTATACACCGCTCCTAAAGCGCCCCAAAGATGCTGCTTGCAGGACTTTTTTTACGTCTCGCAAGTGCACCGCTCCAGTGTGAAAGCACTCAGGAGTGACAGGAGAGGCACTTTGCAGGCCTGTAAAAAGCCTCAGAGTGAAAGTAGCCTAAATAAAAATCCCAAATTTTGGGTTGTCCCCGAAAAGTAATAGAGGGGAAATCTTCCAATGGGGACACTAGTTCTGGTGACCTGAGGATCCCAGAGGAATTACCTTAATTTGCAGGGATTTCCTCTCACTTTCTGTTTGGCTATGGGACAGGAAGTGAAGGGAAATCTCCGCAAAGGGACACAGATGGTGAAAAAAAATCTCGCAAAAAAAAATGGGGAAGACAGTGATATAAGAACACACTGTCAAAAAGTAGGCACTTTTAACCAAGCAGTTTAATTCAATAATTTTATTAGAAAAAATATATAGTGGAAATTCACATACTAACACCTTCCATCATTGAAAACACAATACTGTACATACAAAAACATTTAATAAAAAACAATCCGGATTGTTTTCCCGTGTTCTGGAAATTATTTTATATAATCAGATCGAAAATTTACTGAGTGTAAAAGTATATCCCGGGCTAGTGATGGTAGTTGGACAATGCTCTGATGGATACGCCAAGACAATAGTGAGTAAGGTATGAGTGAAACCTCAAAAAACGATGTTGCGGCATCAATTAGATAAGAATTCTATCTAGGAACCATGGTTCTAGTTGAGACGGTATGCCGTTGTAGATAGTTAGAACTTATCTCTCTGTTCTCTAGAGAGGTATATTCATGGGCAAACAATATTTCTCCATATAATCATACAATGTTTTTACCAGTTGCTCTATGGGCAGTAAATGTTTGCAGTTCAAGTAGATTCCCATAGTAATCAAGTATGTTCAGCTGTGGGCATGAACAACATAAAATGATTGTAGGGAACTTTGAGATTGTTTGAGATTGTTTGCGTGAGTGTTGCAGAGAAATAGTATGTAAGAACAAGATCTCAAAATCATTAATCTTTCAGAGTTCACCTTAAATCAAAATCACATTAAATTACTTCAAAAAGAGGTCTTTCGTTTTCACCATCAAATAATATGGATGAATTTGAGGTCTTTAAAGACATTAATCTCTTTCTCAGAAAAATACTTCTAATGCCCCGTACACAAATGTCCTATCGGAGCGTGTTGTCGGAAATTCTGACCGTGTGTGGGCTCCATTGGACATTTTCCATCGGATTTTCCGACACACAAAGTTTGAGAGCAGGCTATAAAATTTTCCGACAACAAAATCCGATCGCGTCAATTCCGACCGTGTGTGGCCATTTCCGACGCACAAAGTGCCACGCATGCTCAGAAGAAATTCCGAGACGGAACAGCTCGGTCTGGTAAAATTAGCGTTCGCAATGGATACAGCACTTTGGTCACGCTGCAATGTCAAAAATAGTTTAATGCAACGCACTCTCTTCTTCTTTATAATGTGAGAAGAATGAAGTAGTTTTGCTGCTCATATTCACACAGACTTCTCACAAACTTCTTTCTTTATTATTTTTTGGGATTCCCTCAATATATTTACATTTGTCACATCTGACCAATTTTTTTTGGGGTTGTTTTTAAATATTTTATGTTTTTTTCAAGGCTGTTTTTTTTTATTTTTTTGGTGTTTGTCTTTTTTTCAAGGCTGTGTTTTTATTGTTTTTTTTGTGTTTTACTCCATAATATTTTTGTGTGTGTTTTGTGTGTCAAGTTACCACAACACCATTATTATCTTGTATTATTGAATCTCAAGGAGGTTGTTTGGTGTTGGTGTCCCTTGTTAATTTCACATTGTATTTTGGAAATGTACCTGAATCCTCACAAACAAACTGTCCTTTTTGAAGGAAAACACACATAGGCAAGTATAATTGAAACAAAAAATCCTTTATTAAGGGCTCAGAACCAAACAAAGAGGGAGGCAACGCTGGAGAAACAGTTGAAATTAGCGAAGCCTTGGACCCCAAGGGCAGACATAAATTCTTTACCAGCAAAATTGGTGGCCTGAGGAGTCCATATCTAAGGGAGTGCAGTCTGGTCCAGAAGTCCCAGAGATCCAGAAAGCAGCAGATGACATGTATTGTCCCCAGGCTGTGGTAATACAAGAGGCTGCATCTTTTGCCAGACCAGACTGAACCCAGGGCCATCACTCTCTGGTCTTCCTTAGACGCTTCCTTCCACGCTGTGGCTCTGGTGTGGGAGATGTGCCAGGAGGAGGAGTAGGACCTGGAGGAGGAGGAGGAGGACCTGGAGGAGGACCATGTGTGAGGTCACAAATGTGGGTAGCACATGTTATTTGGCCCCTCAAGCCCTTATTGAGAGCTTCCAAAATTAGGAACTCACACAGGAGTCATTGGCCCTCCTCCATCTGCATCATTTTGCAGGCAGTTATGCCAGCAAAGTCCTCTTCCACAGTGTGGGGGGTTCTCAGGGCCTCTGTAGCCTTCCAAAAGAGGCCTATGGCAGCCTCCTCCAGGGTACTCCTCTTCCTGGCACTTTGTCTTTGCAGGTGTAGGGGAGGGACCTGGATATCAGGCAGCCTACTTGGCCCGGCCACCTCCTGGCTGAGACTTTCCTGTGTATGAAAAAGGGACATGGTTTTAGTTTTTGCTTCATCAATCACAATCATAAATTAGCAATCCAAACTAACATCTATTTAACATCATTGATTGGACAAGCAGAAATATTTAGAAGAATGCTATACCTGGCTCAATCTGGGCTCCTCCACATGTTGCTGCCTGGAAGGCCCAGGTTGGGCTTCAGAAGCCTCAGCTGGGGGGGAAGGAAGTCTGGAAGGAAGATTGGAGAGTGCTGGCCTGGGTTCACTCTGGTCTGACAGAAAATGCAGTCTCTCATAGTACCAGAGCCTGGGGACATAAATGTCATCTGCAGCTCCGGATCTCTGGGAATCCTGGACCTTCTTGTGCTCCCTTAGATAAGTGCTCCTCAGGCCACCAATTAGAACCTTCAAATAGGTGATGTCTGCCGTGGGGATCACCGTCTTCACAAATGCCAACAAATTATCCAGCGCTGCCTTCCTCTTTGTTTGGTTCTTATAATGTGGGTGGTTTATCTGCCATAGACAGGGCTGCTCCCTGTACATATCAATGAATATGGCCATAAATTCATCCTCTCTAAAGATATCCATTTTCACTGCAAGACACAACACAAGACAAACCCTAATGTCAGCCTAAAGTCTACTAAACTTGTGCAAATACAGGCCTCAATCTAGAAGCAGTATAGGCCCAATGTTAAATCTTACCTTCACAATCACGATCGGCGCCTCTGTTACTCCTTCCTCCGCTCACAGATCGTACGTACTACGCACGCGTGTTACGCATTATAGACACTGCGCATGCGTGAAACTCCGCCCGCCCCTGACATTCTTTCTAGTCTATTCCCCGCCCCTTCTCGTTCGGCGCAGTGGGGAAGAGCACATGGCGGAAACACAGCAGGTGTCTGATAATTACACCAAGGAGGAGGAGAAAAGCCCGGAGCCTGAAACATCCCGATCCAGAAGGAGACGATATAAGGCATCAAATATGTCCTTTGGGGAGATGTTAGAGATGGTGGACATCCAGAAGAAGGCCAACTATGATGGAAAGTATGGACCTTACCCCAACCCCAATGTCAGAAAGGCCAAGATCATGGCGAAAGTGGTCAAGAGTCTGCACCGGAATTTCGGGGTACGTCGATCGAAAGATCAGCTCAGGAAGTGGTGGTCGGACCTCAAATTAAGAGAACACGAGCAGTACAGAAAGATCCGGAGAGTGCTGCAAAAAAGTAAGTAGTTGTGCTGTGTTCCTATTCTTTATGTTTATTACGTTCGTGCTGCTCCATGTGCTTTTCTTAAAGTGGGGTTCCACCCAAAAAAAAAAACTACATTAAAAATCCTAAAAAAAAATACAAAAAAAATTTAGATATATTTTTTTTTTTACTTACCTCTAAATGCCTGTTGCTAGTGGGTCCCTTGTAGTCTGCCTCTTCCAGTGCCTGGGCTGGTGACATCACTTCCCCCTCGGCACAGGAAGGGCTCAGCTCTGCTCCCTCCCTCCTGTCAATCATCTGGGACCCATTACAGGTCCCAGGTGACTGAGTGGCCAATCACTGGCCGCATGCGCAGTGGGTGCCAGGCTGTGAAGCCACAACCCGGCGCCCACAGTATCAATGCCGGCGCCGCTGAACGGAGGGGGAGACAAGCGGGGCTTCGATCCCCCGCATCACTGGACCCTGGGACAGGTAAGTGTCCAATTAAAAGTCAGCAGCTGCAGTATTTGTAGCTGCTGACTTTTAATTTTTTTTTTTTTTTTGACTGGACCTCGGGTGGAACTCCTCTTTAATAACTGTTATCCAGTTTAAAATGGCAACTTTCATGTGCGTGGGCACATTATTCGTTCGTATCAAACATAGTTCGTTTTGGCATATGCAATTGGCATAATTTTTTGGGGTCTACTTGTGTGCAAAGAATTGGGTGGTGTAGATGTGTTTGTTACTAGAATGAAAAGCAAACTAGATTCTGTGTAAGGAGAGGACACTCAGCAGCAGTTTTCACATCTGTACACTGGAGCACTAGTGTGGGACACAAGAACACCCTTTTTATTAGGGGGCCCACACAGGGGCTCCAGTGTATACTATAGGGGTGTCTCCATCTGTGAAGCTTGGACAAGACAGGTAAAGTATTGAAGCTTGACAAAGGACAATAAAAATGCTACATCTTGGAACTCTGCCAAAATAGACAATTGTACCCCACTTCCAAGCAATGCTTCATATTTATAGTTCTGACATTAAATATCTGTGTGCTAAGTATACCTATTTTTTTGTATATAGGGGATAAAAGACTCGGAGGACACCCCTCATCCGAGGAGACCACAGACCCCCCACCTCTGGAAGAAGGGGAAATCCACCGAAGACCAGCAGAGCAGGAGGAGGAAGACGTGGTGGAAATTGTCACCACAACAGGTGAGTGTCTGCGACCACAGGCTCAGGTAAGAGATGGATGCCGGCATATTTATAATACCTGTTTTTTTTTTTGGTTTCTCTCTTTTTAGGTGATCGTGATGTTGTGGATCCTGATCCTTTCACCTCTGGAAGTGCCCTGATCCTGATTGGGGAGATCATGGGGTGTAATGTTGCATTGGAAAACATCAAGAAAAACATCAATGATGTTCTTCAAAAAAATAAGAACATCATTGATGTTTTAGGGCGAGTTTAAAAGCCCTCCAAATCCCTTTGTTTATGGGTGTGCTACACTTTTTGAATTTTTTTTATACAATATTAGAAAAGCCAAATTTTGAAGATGCACACAGTGTGTCAACATGTGTTATCTGCCATGACGGGAGATTAATGGACGCGTTTTGGGGGTGCAACCCCTTCCTCAATAATAAAGTAGCTGTGAGGAAGGGGTTGCACCCCCAAAACACGTCCCTTGATCCCCCGTGATGGCAGCTAGCACATGTTGACATTCTTAAATTTGTGTGCATCTTCAAAATTTGGCTTTTCCTGGGGTGACTTCACCCCATCTGAACGCAATATCAAACTCAGTTTGTAAATACTCATGTCTGATATTGCCTTTAAGTTCTACCAAATGTGAACTTTGTAAGTTCAAGATTTGTGTCTTTCTGGTTGGTTTTAAACATGCCTGTTTTATCTTAAATGGACATTTCTACTTTTTCGAATGTGACCCCCAAAATTGTTATACAACAAACATGTTGGTTTGTTTTAAAAACCTTTTCTAAATGCACATGTGATTGTGCAGGTATTAAAAAGATTGTTAATCAAGAATATGTGGATTATTGTCTCAACGCTACTAAACTTTTGTTGTGCTGTAATGGGTGTTTTCGGTGACAATGGGTGTTATTTCCTAAGGGCAAATACACTTTGCACTACAAGTGCAGTTTCAGTGCAGTTTAAAGTGCACTTGTAGTGCAAAGTGTCTTTGCCTTTAGGAAATAACACCCAACAGTGCTTTGTAAGGTTACACAATCACGCCAATTTCAGGAATCACCACATTTCTGTCAGGGTCAGCTAAAACAAACACAAGCAGGAAATGTCACCAAACCTTTTTTTTTTTTATTTAAAAAATGTTTTAGACATTGTCTGGCATATTGATGGCCCCCCCTACCCGCAAAGAATTCAAGGTATCTTAGCCGGACATCACGGACACTCAGGGAGGCCAGGACGGCCACTTTCAAGCGCCGTCAGGGTTGGTTCATTAGGAATTCCGGCCTCAGGCCCAACTGAGCCAGCATAGTTGGCTCAGTTGGGCCTGAGGCAGAATGTTGGCAGAATGTTTCCTTAAAAAGTTGTATAGAACACAGCACACCAGGATAATGTGATTCAGTTTGTACTCCGCCAAATGTATGGGTGTAAGAAATAGGCGGAACCGGCTGGCCATGATTCCAAACGTGTTCTCCACCACTCTTCTGGCTCTGGCCAGCCGGTAATTAAAAACCCTCTGGTCCGGGGTGAGGGTCCTCATCGGGAATGGCCGCATAAGATGGTCCCCCAGCGCAAATGCTTCATCCGCAATGAAGACGAATGGGAGTCCTTCCATATTGTCTTCTGGAGGTGGCAAGTCCAAGCTGCCATTCTGGAGACACCTGTAAAACTCTGTCTGGGCGATGACTCCACCATCGGACATCCGGCCATTCTTCCCCACGTCCACATACAGGAACTCATAGGTAGCCGACACAACCGCCAATATCACAATACTATTGAACCCCTTGTAGTTGTAATAGTATGACCCAGAGTTGGGTGGTGGGACGATGTGGACGTGTTTCCCATCAATTGCCCCTCCGCAGTTAGGAAAGTCCCACCGCTGGGCAAAGTGGGAGGCCACAGTCTGCCATTCCTGTGGCGTGGAAGGAAACTGTGGAGTCAAAACAAAATCAAAAATTAGTCATTTTGCACATAAACATGGAAAGCAGATTAGACACAAATATTCTTGCCCAACATCAAGCTAACATTTTTAAGAGGGAATTTTTTAAGACCAAAGTATAAGGTACACCTATCGGATCCCCCCCCCCCCTCTTCTGGGCCATTTCTAACCTTATAGGGGGGGGGGGAACTCTGGGACAGGTAACCCTCTCCACTTCATTGAGATATGAATGCCTAAATAAATGCCTAAATAATGGGTATTACTTTGAACAGCCCCTCCTTAGTTACACTATTGGCAGCCCACTGGACAGGTAAGAAGTGTCATAATACAAAGATATAAATACACACTGTACACATTTGAGCACATTTGGACATTCTGCTATTACCTGCTATTACCTATAGTATACAGAAACTTGAAACAGTACCATTTAAAAGTATACAGGCAGGCCCTTGCACTACATGCTTTGGGGAATTCATCCATAAATGTGACCACAAAAGAGATGGGTATAGTGTGTATGGGTTTGGCAAAGTCAGCAGATAGATGATTGAGAATAGATAGAGAATTGGTATCAGCTGACTTAGCAGTTGGGGGGAGGGAGGGTTCCAAATGATTTGGGGACACCCAAAAAAAGCCTCTGGCACTCTGCCTGAATTTAAAGCACAAATCACATTTCTAAACATTTTAGGGGGTGTTTGGGGTAAAGCACTACTATGGAGCTGATAAAATACATTGTTAAGTGACTACATGAGGTGAATATAGGGCCAGGAGAGCATGCTGGGGAGGTAAGTGAAGGCAAATATGCATGAAGGACAAAAAAAATAATTAAATAAAAATCCAGCATGCATGAGGACAAAGGGGACATTCACAGCATATTACAATCATGGTAATTAGGGAATGAGGAAAGAAATACAATATATTAGCAAACATTAAATACAATAAAATGTGATATTAAAGGATAAAAATCTTACCTTAATATACTCCTTCTGCAGGACCTGTATGATGGCAGAACAGGTCTCTGGGATAATGATCCCCAGAGCCTGGGGGGAGATGCCTGTCGAGAACTTCAAGTCCTGCAGGCTTCTCCCCGTCGCCAAGTACCGCAGGGTGGCGACGAGCCTCTGCTCCGGAGTGATGGCTTGCCTCATGCAGGTATCCTGCCTGCTGATATAGGGGGTCAGCAAAGCCAACAAACGGTGAAATACAGGGTCCATCATCTGGAGAAAGTTCCTGAAATCATCAGGATTATTCTGACAGATCTCACGGAGCAAAGGCATATGACAAAACTGGTCACGCTGAAGCAACCAATTCTTGGTCCATGAACTCCTCCCCACCCTGTTCATGGACTGGACTTGTGTCAAGGTCAGGACCCCAACACCAAGCCCCCGCACAGCACGAACTCTACGAGGAGTACGTATACGCAACATGGCTAGAAAACGGTCGGCTGCTCAGAACGAAGTAGCAGAATGCACTGAAGAACAGCAAGGCCTGTGAAGAGCGACCTGAAAAACAGTAACCAATGAACAAGAACACAATGACTAAGTCACGCGGAGCTTGCTTGCACGCACTGAAGAGCAGATACAAACCCACAAGCACAAACTGAACAACAGAACACGATCTAAAATCCACGAGTCTGAAAAAGCGTGAATCGTCTCTCACCAAACTTTTACTAACAAGAGATTAGCAAAAGGAGCCCAAAGGGTGCCGCGCTTGGTTCTGAACTGGCCCTTTCTAGTCTCGTCGTACGTGGTTTACGTCACCGCGTTCTTGGCGATTGGAAATTCCAACAACTTTGTGCGACCGTGTGTACGCAAAACAAGTTTGAGCCAACATCCGTCGGAAAAAATGCTAGGATTTTGTTGTCGGAATGTCCGATCAATGTCCGACCGTGTGTACGGGGCATAAGAGTGATGCATGAACAACGACAACTAAAACCAAATTCTGTTGAAAATGAAAGGAAAAAACAATCCATACAGGACTTAATAGAACTACTGGAAGAAAATGAAAAGGAGGACCTCGATGAAGAAATTATAGGAACAATAAATGATCCCTGGAAAAGAAAAAAAGAAAAGAAAGAAATGTTTTAAAAGAAATGTCAGTTGTCCATTTATGGATTAAAGCATTTTAAACTACTGCACAATGAAGCGCCTCTTTTTCTTTTAAAATATACCATTTCCTGCTACGAGTGGTCTTGCTGGAGCAGCTAATAGAGGAGAGTGTTCCTGATTGCCGCCTCTGAAATTTCAACTACCAGGCGTGGAGGAAAGTCTGTCTCTACTCAAAGACCAGCTGTTCCTGACCCCGAGAGGAGTTTTGTTCAGGCTCGCATGATCTCTGTGGTGGGGATCCATCAAATCTGGTAAGCAGCCCCCTTTTCCTATTCCTGCACTGTCTTAGAAGATCCATAGAAGATTTACTGAAGACTTAAAGAGGAATCACACCTCTGGTTTATGATACCATCATTTTCCATATGAACAATAATTTTTTCATTTCTTTATATTCACATTGTTATTTGAGTAGCGCACTGAACTTTTTTCCTTATGAGGTACATCAATGACATTTTAATTGTCTGGAATGGGACGGAGATCCAATTAAGGGAATTTATTAAAAATTTAAACATCAATGATAAAAATATTAAATTGACATTTACCTTTGATACTAGCGAGATTTCTTTCCTTGATCTAAATGTTGCGATAGAGGGAAACCATCTAGTCACTCCAACATTCAGGAAAGAAACAGCAGCCAATACGCTGCTACATGCAGAGAGCCACCACCTGAGACCCCTAAAAAAACGGTATTCCAATAGGTCAGTTTCTTCTAATTAGAAAGAAACTGTACCGACATTGATCAATTACAGAAGGAAGCTACACAAATGTATAAACATTGCAGAGAAAGAGGTTATTCTCATAAAGTATTAAGAAGAGCAAAAAAAAGAGCACTTAAAACCGGCACAGAGAGGCTTCGGGTGGAGGACAGAGCCCACGGGCACAGCGGGGGGACATCGCAGGATCCTGGGGACAAGGTAAGTATACCGCACTAGGATCCTGCAATGCAATCCCGAGTGTGGCTCGGGGTTACCGCTAATGGTGCTGAAATTTAACCCCGAGCCACATTCAGGAAAACCGCCAGGGAGGTTAAAAGTGAAAGGAATATTTGTACTAGGCTTACCCCTGAGACGGGGTGATTTTGATAAAATTCTGCTATGTAAAGAGAAATACTGTATTTATAATTTAAATAGTTTAATACCGAAGGGCTTAAACATTGAATGTAACCTGAAAGTATTCCTTTATGATTAAATTTTTCACCTAACAACATACACTTTTATGAGTCTTTGCCCCTCGTTCTAAATAAAAATGAACAATTTCTGTAAGCATTTGTCTTTTTATGATATATTTTTCCTTTTCTTCCTTCCCCTTTTTTATTTTCTTAATTTTCTTCTTTTCCCCTCCATATTTATTATTTTTCCTAATTTAAAGGGAATAATTTTATTAAATTTAACTAGCTGACTAGAAAGAAACCTTAGTGCCTGGTGAAGTTTGTTAATAAACCACTAGATGGCATTATACATACACCATTATTCATTATACATACACCGTTACTACAGCTGAGTTGAAACCCTAAGCCATTGGCCTTATTTAACCATAAGAACTGATGACAATCAACACCAATGGGAACCTAATTAACCTCAAATTTGATGGATATAAAAGGACTATCTGCATTATCCCTCCCTATTCTGAAGAAGTCCACTGATTGGTGGACGAAACGCGCCAATCCAGTGATGTCATCACATGAATCAATCCCGACTTGGAACCCACGTGCATCGAAGCCGATCCATAGCCATCTGAATACTGACATTAGCCGGCTCTTCACTTGGCATGAAGGAATACATCGGCATATGAAAGAGAAGCTTGCATCAATAGAGCTACCAGCAGCAAAATGTATTTGTGAACACTCTCTATGACTGACCAGTATTTCAGTGGGAATTAAACTGAAACAAGTATCTGTCATTCGGACAAGCTGAAGCACACAAGGAGAGGTGGAACAGTGAGTAACCACATAGCGGTAAACCCACTTGTAATCTTTACCAACATTGAATTTCCACCTGCTGTTATTGCCTGTTCCATAAAGCACGAAGAAACTGGAAACACTAGTATGCTAATAGGGTAGCTTCTCTATAAATATCTCGGACATTATCATATTTTTCCATAAGTAAACTATTTGATTGAGTAGAAGGAACTCTTTAAAGAAATAATTGTATGGAACCTAGATACATACTATTTCTCTGCAACACTCACACAAACAATCTCAAAGTTCCCTACAATCATTTTATGTTATTCGTGCCCACAGCTGAACATACTTAATTACTATGGGAATCTACCTGAACTGCAAACATTTACTGCTCATAGAGCAATTGGTAAAAACATTGTATGATTATATGGAGAAGTATTGTTTGCCCATGAATATACCTCTCTAGAGAACAGAGAGATAAGTTCTAACTATCTACAACGGCATACCGTCTCAAATAGAACCATGGTTCCTAGAAAGAATTCTTATCTAATTAATGCCGCAACATAGTTTTTTGAGGTTTCACTCATACCTTACTCACTATTGTCTTGGCGTATCCATCAGAGCATTGTCTAACTACCACCACTAGCCGGGATATACTTTTACACTCAGCAATTTTTTGATCTGATAATATTAAATAATTTCCAGCACACGGGATAACAATCCGGATTGTTTTTTATTAAATGTTTTTGTATGTGTTGTGTTTTCAATGATGGAAGATGTTAGTATGTGGATTTCCACTATATATTTTTTCTAATAAAATTATTGAATTAAACTGCTTGGTTAAAAGTGCCTACTTTTTGACAGTGTGTTCTTATCACTGTCTTCCCCCTTTTCTTTGCCTAATTATTTGAGGCACAACCACACCACACAGGTGAGTCAGTGAATTCTCTGCCTCTCAGACCTCCGGTTTATACCTTTTTTTTGCTGTGAAATAATCTGACAGGGGTTATAACCCTCCCTTGCTCTATCCAAAATTAAGAAACAAAGTTTTGTCTATAGTTCTACTTTAAGTAAAGTTGCATCAACCTCTCTGAGCCTGGTCTGAGGTTATTCGAAGGGGTGCATGTTGGTTCTGGTGTATGAAAAGATCCAGCATCTGTATAACACACGTGGGCTATGAAGCTCAGCAACCACAACAAGTCTACTCAGCAAGTTAAGCAAAGAAGCAGTGTAGTTGCTATGGGTAACCAAGCACTATTCGATGTTCTGGCTTCCTCCCCAGCAGTCGGTTTCCCGTAGAAACTGAAATGGAACCTGCATTACAGAGATCCATGACCTGGTCACAAGGTTTAGGAATAAAGCAGTTAACAAGTCCACGAATGAGGTCCGTCCTAGGTGCCTGGATCTGATTCTGTTACTGGGAGTGAGGTAACAGAGGTATGCTGACTGGTGGAGTGGGTGAAGGCTCCACATCTACATCAAGTTACAGAGTTACAGTGTATAGTGACATGGCACAGCACTTTTCACATGAATTCTGCACTTTTACTGCACTCAGTGTGATGGCTCATCTCTAAGTCAGGAAACTGCCTTAATGTTAGACTTTCACATGACAGCAGTCCCTGCTTGGTCTCAGGCATTAATAAGCGCATTCCACGCAAAAGGTACCCCCATGTGCGGTGCGAGTCGCCTCATCCACACACATGGAGTTTGTTTAAGAACACAAGTAAATGTGACAGTAACATTCCCTGCATGCCTTGAATGCAAGACCCCTTTCACACTGCCAGCGGGCCGCGTTAGCAGTAAAGCACCGCTAGTTTTAGCGGCACTTTTCCTTAGTTTTAGTGGTGCTTTTCGGCTGCTAGCAGGGTGCTTTTAACCCCCGCTACCCGCCGAAGAAAGGGTTAAACGCGCCCAAAAAGCGCCGCTGCCGAACCGCTTTGCAGGCACTTCGGCAGCGGTGGCCATTCATTTTAATGGGCAGCGGCGGTGGAGGAGTGGTGTATACACCGCTCCAAAAGATGCTGCTTGCAGACTTTTTCTAACGTCCTGCAAGCGCACCGCTTCAGTGTGAAAGCCCTCAGGCTCTCACATTGGGGCTGCAGGGGAGGCTTTTTTAAGGCGCTTTACAGCATTTTAGCACCTGAAAAATGCCTTTAGTGTAAAAGGGGCCTAACTGTTTTTTGAAACTGTTAAATCAATGAGTTTAGTTCCACTTTAATTTGCCAGAAAGAAGGTAACAACCCCTACATTAATGTCTATGGGATGTTAATGACAGACTGCATTGTTACTGGTTGAGATGTAGACAACACAGTAGTGGGTTGGTAGGCAAGGGGCACTTGGAAAAGAGGATTTATAAAAAATAATCCTAGTTAATCCTTTAACCACTTGACCACCCCTTTATAGCCGTTATACGGCTACAGTATTCTCTCGAGTTCTGGGAGAGCATCCCTGGACGTCTTCCCGAGAATGAGCTTCCTTTGTGCCCCCCGGGTGCATCGGGATGTGTCTGTAATCATGGTGTCTCTTGGACACAGTGGATCACAGATCGGGGTAAAAGGCCAATCACAGTGGCCCTTTACCATGTGATCAGCTGTGTCCAAGCGCAGCTGGTTATTGGCTCTCCTTTCCTCACACAGAAACAGCATGTTAGGAAAGGAGAGTTGCTCTCACAGTGCACAGTGAGTACATTTACATTGATAATCAGTGCCGCCCCATCAGCTTATAACAGAAACTAAAAAAAAAATTTTTTTTCCAAACTGTTTGATTTTTTTCATTTATTAAAGGGTAAGTTCACCTTTAAACATAACAACCACACTTCAGAGTCCTACAAGGTTTACATTACATGGAGGTAGAGCCCTCCACTGAGCATACACAACCAAAAAAAGAAAAAAGAAATAGATGTGGGCTCCAACCCTTCCTAACTTATTAGAGTAAATATATCCTAAATTAGGTAGACAAAGGGCCAGGGGGGAGAGAAAAAAAAGAAAATTCTGTAAGGTGAACTTACACAGGACACCCTCGTCACCCCCCCCAGTCCCGCTGACCTGGAGTGTGGCGATCACCCGCTAGGAGACATTGGGTCGCCACCTCACCGGTCCGGGGCTTAGAAATCCCTTCGACTTACTCTCCAAAATATACTTCGTCAGGAGATACATTTAAGAGCATTCTAATTGGTCGGCACCGTCACATAGGGGGCGCCGACCAATTAGAACAGTCCTTTCACCATGGGTGAAGAGGAGAGAAAGCCACGGGGATTTCAAATCCCCGGACCGGTACAGTGGCAATCGCTCTAATAGGGCGGGAGGTCACCGGACTTTTGGTTAGCGGGGGACCAGAGGGGGTCCAGTGTAAGTTCACCTTACAGATTGTCTGTAAAGGTGAACTTACACTTTAAGCAAAAAAATAAAAACCCAGTGGTGATGGAATAAAACCAAAAGAAAGCTCTATTTGTGTGAAAAAATAAATATATAAATGACATATGGCTACAGTGTTGCATTACCGCGTAATTGTCATTCAAAGTGCGACAGTGCTGATAATTGGCCTGGGCAGGAAGGGGGTGAAAGTGCCCCGTATTGAAGCACGTGGGTGGGGGAGCTTGTCCTGGTTTGGCTGGGAATGTGATTCAGACTTCTAAGGATAGATAGCCCTGTGACTTCTAACATATCTCCCAACTTTTTGAGATGGGACTGAGGGACACCTATCAGCAAAAGTATGCAGGCATTGGACACGCCCACTGCCACACCCCCTTAAAGGAGAATTGTACAAAAAAAAAAAACAAGATTGGTTAAACCCACAAGTGCTTTTTTTTAACTACAATTCCTTTATATTGGCTTTTGGAATTTACAAATACAGTAATTTAGAAATCAGATGAAAGGTTTAGCGCTGGAAAACACTTTTTGATAGATAAAAAGTGCATTTTATATACAACTATATAGATCAGACCAAAATGAGGAGGAATGAGGGACACTGCTCCAAATCAGGGACAGTTGGGAGCTATGCTTCTAACGCGGAGCTTTACTTCCGGGATCAACATCACCATGTGATCGGGATGTGCGAACGTCACCCAATACGGATGTAGTTGCGTTCCTGGGAAACCATAGCAACTGCCAAGCAGATGAGGCCACACCCTCCCGTACTGCGGACACGCCCAGAAGGGGGCGGCGCTGTCAGTGGCGGAGGTTAGCGGTGAAGTGTTGTGTATACAGGCTGTGTACACCGTTATATGCCACACAGAGAGCGATCGGCACAGCGACTCGTACAGGAAACCGCCGTCTACGTACAGGAAGTAGGGAGTCACACACAGCCCAATCCAGCCAAGCCGGGGATCGCCGATCAGGCTCCGCTGGGTCATGGATCACCAATACCTCCAGGCCGTCAGCCGGTACCAAGTGGTAAGTACCGAGGGACGTGTGTGGGTGACGTCATGTGAGCCGTGGATGTGCTGACAGCGCTAGGCTACAATGGGCCCGTTCTTTTCTGGACTGCCAGCTGCAATGCGTTCCTGCTATTGTCTGTATACAGCCAGTCCGATCAGCTGACCGCACCATCCATCCCGTACAGCGGACCACTGTGTATTGTCTGATCTGGGGAGGGGAGCCCATTATATTCTATCCCATCAGATCTACATGGCCAGGCCTGTAAGTGTGACCATTTTCATCCCCCAATGTACGATCAGGAGCTCATCACCTATCCATATCACTCTTCTCTCTACTACATTATATCCTGTATGTGTTATCAAAATATATCATCTTCAACTATATATATATATATTATATATATATATATATATATATATATATTCTTGTTTTATAGGTCAAGATCATATATTTTGTTCAATAATTATAGGTCTATATATAATCTTGACCTAAAAAACAAAAAAAAAAACACAAAGGCGTGTGTGTATATATGTATATATATATATTTATAGTACAAGATGATATATATTTTGATAACACATACAGGATATAATGTATTTTTATTAGCGAGAAGAGCGTGTGTACACACACACACACACACACACTGTGTATATATCTATCTCTTGAAGTGTATCCTATTGTATTGCTTTTCCAAACAATCACAAGGGTCCCGGAGATTAGGCAACAAATGCTCTTTGAGAAACAATGATCCCTTTTGTTCCCGGTAAAGAGACCAGACCAAATGAGAAGTCCGTTCCCTGCATAGTTGGAGAGTAAACAACAACAAAAAAGTTGCACCCTACATGAAAAAGTTGTGGTTGGTTTGGCAGCGTGGCGTTCGCAAATAATTTTGGTAGATCTTCATGTCGTCATCCAATGAATTACCAACAAGGCAGAAAATGGCCAACACGCCAGCACGTTAAAGAACATGAATTTAGATGTTACAGTGGACATACGCGCTTTTGATTCTGTTATCTGATTGACGTGCGATACGTTTGAAACGGCAAACAATCGAGTAGGCATAACTTCCCTTCCGATCTCTGGTGGAATTGATCAGCTAGGAAGGAAAATGATCGACTGTGTTGCATTAATTGGCAGGTCATCCCTAACCTCCATTAAATGTCATCATCTGATTGAAATGCGATCAAATTCATTAACGAAGCATCTTAGAGCTGCAGATTGAGGCAACACCGTTGATCTGGTTTTGGATTCCAGTCTAGACCCACCTGAGCCAGTCTGTCAGGAAGCTGTTGCTGTCCTGGGCCAGTCATAAGCATTCAGAGTATTCCTTGTCCGCAGCCCCATGTATACACAAGTCCCTTGAATGCAGAGCAGGAAATGCCTTGGCCACAGATGATTAGTCTAATATAATGACAGCGTCCCTGGTGGGCTCACAGGGGTGGGTTGGGACTAGGATCTGAACACAACCAAGCTTAAAGTGAATGTAAAGTCTTGTTTTTTTCCTATAAAAATAACAAACATGTCCTACTTATCTGCTTTGTTGCAGTGGGTTTGCACAGAGCAGCTCAGTTCCTTCTATTCTCGGGTCCCTCTTCTGTGCTGGCCCCTCCCTCCTTTTCAGTGCCCTCACAGCAAGCAGCTTGCTATGGGGGCACCCGAGCCGAGTCACAGCTCCCTATGTCCATTTAGACATGGAGCCCCAGCCCTGCCCTCTCTCTCCCCTGATTGGCTAGCTCACTTTAGCAGCAGCCAATCAGGAGGGAGAATCTCGGACGGCTGAGACACTTGTGGACATCGCTGGACAGAGAGGGACCTCAGGTAATTATGGGGGGGGGGGAGGCTGCTCCACACAGAAGGCTTTTTATCTTCATGCATAAAGATAAAATAAACCTTCTGCCTTTACAACCACTTTAAAGTGGTTGTAAACCTTAGACATGAAATATGAACAAAGCATATTCCTTTATAGTGTCCGCCATCTTTTTGACATCTGCTGTAACTATTACTGTTGAACCTTACGAGAACAGCTCCATCGATTTTATAGTTTTTTTCTATGTATTAATTTTTGTAAAATAAATTGATTGAAAAATATTAAGTGTATAAATTCCTCTATGGTACCGTGATAATCCATCATATCGGTTCTTTGTTTATAAATTCTATATAGGTTGAGGTACCCCCATAGCCTATCTATTCACTTTACATATCCCTCTATAGTGTGTACTTGTCTCATTTATGTCTGCTGTTTTGTTCCTCTGCTATCGGCATGATTCACTTCTGACATTTTTTCCTGATGCCAACAAAGAACAGGCGACAGGGGAGGAATCTCCAACTGATTGACATCCTCAGCTGTGTGAAGGGGTGGGGGTGGCGGGTGTTCCTTCCCTCCAATCAGCTCTCAGAGCTCTCTTCACTGAGCTCTGCAGAATAACTTCAGCTCTCCAACCACTTTTTTTGTTAACTCTCAGACAAGCTTATACATTCCAGACTTTGAACAGATGTAGAGAAGACTGCAGATAAACAGGTACAACATCTGTAGTAGAGCTGGGCGATTTTCTCAAAAAAAACTCGATTCCCGATTTTTTTTTTTTTTTTTTTGGACACCGCGCCGGTCCTGAGGAGCTGCAGGCCCCCGATCATCGTCTTCTGGGGTCCCCCAACGGCGCTCGCGGCTCCTCCCCGCATCGGTAAACTCCCTGGGAGAAGAGCTGTGCCTGGGGGTTACCGTGCGGGCGCGCTCCCGAGTCCAGCATTTGCGTCCGTAGATGCAGAATGCTGGACTCAGCCCCGCCCCCCGGGTCATTGGATTTGATTGACAGCAGCGGGAGCCAATGGCTGCACTGCTATCAATCTGTCCAATCAATCAAGAGCCGAGAAACCCCGGGCAGAGAGGTAGAGCGCGTCTCTGGCGGGGGGAACAAATGGGCTCAGGTGAGTAAAACTGGGGGGCTGGTCAGTGAGAGAAGTTTTTTCACCTTTAAAGCATAGGAATGTATTAAGGTGAAAAAACACGAAGAACAACCCCTTTAAGTGGTGAAAGATGAAGGAGCTGAATGGATTTCTGTAATGATCAGTAAATCGCCTACTTGTGTATGGTGAGGATTTAGTACTTTGGCTTTGTGTATGGAGGTGGTAACTATCTTATTTCATTGCAATGTTTGTTATGTCTTAGTTTGGTTTTAAGGTTTTATCGTTGTGTCTTGGCAATTGTGTTTTTTTTTTTTTTTGTTTTATTTTATATTAGGAGTTCCAAGTTCAGTCCTGGAATGTGTTTATGGCCTGTATGATGATAAAGAAATGCTAGTTATGAGAAATTACTTGTTGCATTATATTTCAGTGACTTGCAATGTAGGTTGTTTTCTTTTTACTTTGACCAGTGTGTTACCTGTGTCTGAGAACAGGGTGTGCTCCTTTTCTGATCACACAGATTGATGTAAAAACTAGGGCTGAAACAACTAATCGATTGACAACTATTTTTATAATCGATTAATCGGCCAGCTGATTAGTTGGCCTGCTTACAGAATGCAATATTTGTTTACATATCAGGAAATACAGTGCGGAAAGATGTATAAAAAATGTGTATCATCACACGGAGTGGTGCCGTGGATACACTAAAGGTAGTACCGTGCCGCGTCCTATCAATTACATATACCAAAAACGGGGGGAGAAGGGACTTATGGACTTTTTAGGCACCACAAAATGATAGATAAAAATTCCTTATTTTATTTGATATCAAAAAACACACATAACAAAACAAAAATAGTATAGTTTAAAACACAACATGTGTCTGTACTTGAAATACAGTGCAGCACACATACAGCTCAGTGCTCTGTCCATACATGTCAGTAAGTGCCTGAGAACTTGTGAATGTGTGAGGAGCGATGCCTCATGGGACATGTAGTCCTGGGCAGGAATTGAGTGGGTCTAAAGGCAGAAGTTTTTTACTTTTGTTATAGGGGCACACTATACTATAATTTGTAGCTTGCTATTGGGGCACTCTGAAGGCAGGGAGGAGCCAGAAGCATCGGTGGGGGACCCCAGAAGAGAAGAATCTGGGCTGCTCTGTGCAAAACCATTACACAGAGCAGGTAAGTATAACATGTTTGTTGTTTTAAAAAAATACTTTAAAGACTGTGCAGGGAAGATCAGCATCTGAACCCAGAGAAGGTGAAGGCTGATAGACTGGAGGTAATAGAAGTCATTACAATTACATTTAAAGTAAACTTTTATGTGGAGGCAAGCCACATTACGTGGGAGCAGGGCATATTACATGCAGGCAGGGCATATTACATGCAGGCAGGGCACATTACAAGGAGGCAGGGAACATTACATGCGCCCCGGTGTGAAAGGGGTCCAAATAAAAAATGTGATCTCCTAGTCTGATATTTTACCAGATTCAACCTCCAATAGTATATACAGTATATCTCTTCTGTCTGTTATTCTCAGAGTGGATTAGACATTTTTCTCCCTAAACATATAGTTGGTTATTTATATTTACCACTGCATAGAGATTTTTTAGGAATACATTTTTTTTAAACTTTACATATTAAATTATACACCACACTTTTTTTTAAGGTTATTATCCGATGAATAGATACATTAATCAAAACAATAATCAGCCAACTAATCGATTATGTAAATAATCATTAATTGCAGCCCTACTAGAAACATGAGAGTGACAGAAAAAAAAAATAAAACATTCAGCCTAGGTTCACATTTGTGCGAACACAGACATCGCATGTGATTCGCACCCGCACTGCTGTGTCGATCGCATGCGATGTCTGTGCAATGTGAGTTTAGCCATACAGTTGTATGGCTGAACTCGCATTGAATTTACACAAAAAAGGTGCAGGGACTTTTTTTCACCCGCACTGAAATTGGATCGCATGGGTGTTCTCACCTATGCGATCCGATTCCTGTGCAAGTTCGCACTGCGATCTGGGGGTGTCATTAAAGAGGAGTTCCACCCAGGGGGTCCATTAAAAAAAAAAAAAAATTAAAAGTCAGCAGCTACAAATACTGCAGCTGCTGACTTTTAATTGGACACTTACCTGTCCCTGGGTCCAGCGATGCGGGGGATCGAAGCCCCGCTCGTCCCCCCCCCCCTCCGCTCGTCGGCGCCGGCATTTCAACTGTGGGCGCCGGGCTGTGACTTCACAGCCTGGCACCCACTGCGCATGCGCGAGCTGCACCGCGCGCCGTGATTGGCCACTCAATCACCTGGGACCTGTAATAGGTCCCAGATTATTGACAGGAGGAAGGGAGCAGAGCGGAGCCCTTCCTGTGCCGAGGGGGAAGTGATGTCACCAGCCCAGGCAAAGGAAGAGGCAGACTACGAGGGACCCCCTAGCAACAGGCATTTAGAGCTAAGTAAAAAAAAAAAAAATATATACAAATTTTTTTTGTCTTTTGTTTTTTAGAATTTTTCTGGTATTTTTGTTTTTTTTGGGTGGAACCCCACTTTAACAATGTATTGACACCTGCAGCGGTTCACAGAGGGCAGTGTGAACTGCCTGCAGGAGAGATGCGATGCAGAAAACCGGCGCTGTAATTGCGCTGGTTCCCGCATCGCACAAGTGTGAACCTAGGCTGAGTCTGCCCCTATTTATTGATTTATTTTTTTTTTTTTCGTCTAAGTATATTATATGTCTAGCTAATTGTTGACATTTTCTACCTTTTATTCACTTGCTTGCTTCATTTTCATGAGCCCTGTTAATAAAGAGGTGTTCTTCTCATTAACATTCTTACAGCTGGACCCCAGACAGAGCTGTATTACCAATAATCCAAAAATGTCATATATTGCAGCTTACCAATCATCAGATGATGTGGTGGCTGCATCAGTTTTTCTTTTACTTCCACCCCCCCCCCCCCACCTTTTCATCTGGTGATCTGGCCAGTAATGCTCCTCCTGTATTAGGCTTCATGTACACGGGACGTTTTTACAACCTCTCCTGAACGATTGACAGATAGTAACCCGCATTTACATGCCACGTTTAGCGGCCTATAGCTATGTTTGCGTTTAGAAGCGTTTGAAAAAAGAAAACATTTTTTGTTATTTTTTTTTCAAAATAGCCAAAAGTGAAAAACGCATGTAAACGAAACACGGCTAAACGCGAGTTACCACATTTAGCCGCGATTAGATGCGTTTGGCGCTTGAAATGCCTCTAAACACAACTTTTGAACGCATTTTTTTTGGGTTCCAAAAAAAGCCTCTAAAATTAACTGCCTAGAAACGACCTATAAACGAACCTGTGTACATATACTGATAAGGCCTCATGTACACTGCTTGTTGGTAAACGGACGTTTTAGGAGCAGTTGGGCATTTTTTTTCAACTGCCCCTGAACTCTCCTCCATGTTATCTTATCAGTACATGTACACAGAATCATTTACAGTTGTTTCTAGGCAGTTGAGTTTAGAGGCTTTTTTTGTAACCCAAAAAAATGCGTTCAGAAGCTGTGTTTAGAGGCATTTCAAGTGCTAAACGCCGTAACTCGCGTTTAGCTGCGTCTCGTTTTACAGGTGTTTTTAATTTTTGGCTATTTTGAAAAAAAAATATTTTTTTTCCAACGCTTCCAAACACTAAACGTGGCATGTAAATGTGGCAAAAAGGACGTTTTAAATGTGGGTTACTATCTGTCAAGTTAAATCGTTCAGGAGAGGTTGTAAAAACATCCCATGTACATGAAACCTAAGACAACATAGAGGAGAGTTCAGGAGCAGTTGAAAAAAATGCCCAACTGCTCCTAATGCCGCGTACACACGGTCGGACTTTTCGTCTACAAAAGTCCGACAGCCTGTCCGACAGACTTTCGACGGACTTTTGTCGGACTTTTGGCGTACTTTTGGCGTACTTTTGGCGGACTTGCGGCAGACTTTCTAACGAACGGACTTGCCTACATACGATCACACAAAAGTCCTACGGATTCGTACGTGATGAAGTACACCGGACTAAAATAAGGAAGTTGATAGCCAGTAGCCAATAGCTGCCCTAGCGTGGGTTTTTGTCCGTAGGACTAGCACACAGACGAGCGGATTTCTGGGTCCGGCGTAGTTACGACGTAAAGATTTGAAGCATGTTTCAAATCTAAAGTCCGTCAGATTTGCGGCTGGAAAAGTCTACTGAAAGTCCGCTGAAAGTCCGGGGAAGCCCACACACGATCGGATTGTCAGCCAGCTTTAGTCCGTCGGCGTCCGTCAGACTTTTGTAGACGAAAAGTCCGACCGTGTGTACGCGGCATAAAGGTCTGTTTACCAGCAGCAGTGTACATGAGGCCTTAAGTGAGACACAACTCTAGAGCACAGCAGAGAGCAGCATTGTCAGTCGGGGGCAGAGGGGTAATGAAGAGATAAAGGCTTTACATGAATAAATAAAAGCTAATTATGTTTATCACCCCTGTCAGTGTGAAGTGATTTGTCTCATCCATGTAAACTGATACATTCTGCTGGAGAACTTGTGCTTCTGAAAAACAGGATTAGGCCAGCTATACACTGTTCGAATCTCGGCGGGTTCACTAGGAACCAGATGAGATTTGAACTGGTAATGGGCAGGCTGAATGTACCAAGTTGATCGATTGATCAACTTGGGTACAACCAGCCTGGCAAATTCTCTTGCGATTATCGCTGCTATAGCCGCTAGCGATAATAGCTGTCATCTCCTGGCGGGGACGGCTTTCCCCATCCGCCTCAGACCATTGCTGATTCCCATCAGCACTGTTTGCGTTGATGGGGAAATTGGGGATTGTGTATGGCCAGCCTTACTGGCTGGATCACCAGATGAAAATAGAAGAAAGAGCCTAAAAAAAAAACTAATGCAGCCATCACATCTAAGAATTAGTAAGCTGCAATATAGTAAATGTTTGCTTTTGGATTTAAAAGAACCAAAATATCTGATGAGGGCACCTTGAGAAAAGCGTTTTTGCCGCGATTTGCGTTTTGCGTTTTTTTTTTTTTTTTTTTTACAGTATTAAAAAAAATTAAAAAAAAAAAAAAAAAAAAACGGCAAAAACGCTGCAAAAACGGTGCACTTGCGTTTTTGATGCTTGTCCATTGAATTCTATTACATGCAAAACGCTGCATTTTGCATGAAAAAAAGTCCCTGACCCTTTCCAAAAATGCAGAGATACAAAAAGGCATTGATGTGAACATGTTCCATAGGAACCCATGTTAAAAAATTCCCATGCATTTCTGCAAAATGCAAAATGCATCAAAAAACGCGCTAGTGTGGATGGAGCCTAAAGGATCCCACTCCACTTTGTTTTGCACCTTGTACAGGGTCACTTCACTATGCATAGGGTACCCTTGCTTTATGATGTCTTCACCAATTACTTGGGACAAGGCTAAGGCTGCAGTGGGGGAATACTCAACCTTAAAGCAGATGAACATACACCATGTACATTAACACTACAACTGTTCTCCAGTTACCTCTCGGTTCCCATGGTACACCTTCTTGGTAATCTACATTTGGGAGGGACACCCTGAGCTCTGTCCACATCCACTTGTCCAGCGTTTTCCACTACTACTCATAAGTCCGGAAAGTATTCACAGCGCTTCACTTTTTCCACATTTTGCTATGTTACAGCCTTATTCCAAAATGGATTGAATTCATTATTTTCCTCAAAATTTCATGAACAATACCCTATAACGACAAAGTTAAAGACGTTTGTTTGAAATATTTGCAAATTTATTAAAAATTTAAAAAAAATAAATAATAAAACAGAAACATTTCTGCAGCATTGAAGGCCCCAATGAGCACAGTGGCCTCCATCGTCCGTAAATGGAAGAAGTTTGGATTCACCAGGGCTCTTCCCAGAGCAGGCTGCTCAGCCAAACTGAGTGATCGAGGGAGAAGGGCCTTAGTCAGGGAGGTGGCCAAGAACCCGATGGTCATTCTGACAGAGCTTCAGCATTTTTCTGTGGAGAGAGGAGAACCTTCCAGAAGAAGAACCATCTCTCCAGCACTCCACCAATCAGGCCTGTATGATAGAGAAGCCACATCTCAGTAAAAGGCACATGGCAGCCCACCTGGAGTTTGCCAAAAGGCACCTGAAGGACTCTGACCATGAAAAACAAAATTCTCTGGTCTGATGAAACAAAGATTGAACTCTTTGGCCTGAATGGCAAGCGTCATATCTGGAGGAAACCAGGCACGGCTCATCACCTAACCAATACATCCCTACAGTGAAGCATGGTGGTGGCAGCATCAGGCTGTGGGGATGTTTTTCAGCAGCGGGAACTGGGAGACTAGTCAGGATCGTGGTAAAGATGAACGCAGCACTGTACAGAGACATCCTTGATGAAAACCCACTCCAGAGCACTCTGGACCGAAGGTTCATCTTCCAACAAGACAACGACCCTAAGCACGAAGCCAAGATAACAAAGGAGTGGCAACAGGACAACTCTGTGAATGTCCTTGAGTGACCCAGTCAGAACCCAGACTTGAACCCGATTGAACATCTCTGGAGAGATCTGAAGGCTGTGCACCAACGCTCCCCATCCAACCTGATGGAGCTTGAGAGGTCCTACAAAGAAGAATGGGAGAAACTGCCCAAAAATAGGTGTGCCAAGCTTGTAACATTATACTCAAAAAGACTTGAGGCTATAATTGGTGCCAAAGGTGCTTCAACAAAGTATTGAGCAAAGGCTGTGAGTACTTATGTACATGTGTTTTTTATTTTTATTATAAATTTGCAAAGATTTCAAACATAGTTCTTTCATATTGTCATTATGTGGTATTGTTTGTAGAATTTTGAGGAAAATAATGAATTTAATCCATTTCGGAATAAGGCTGTGACATAACAAAATGTGGAAAAAGTTTAGCGCTGTGAATACTTTCCGGATGCACTGTAATGCCCCGTACACACGGTCGGATTTTCCGATTGAAAATGTCCGATCAGAGCGTGTTGTCGGAAATTCCGACCGTGTGTGGGCTCCATCGGACATTTTCCATCGGATTTTCCGACACACAAAGTTGGAGAGCAGGAGATAAAATTTTCCGACAACAAAATCCGTTGTCGGAAATTCCGATCGTGTGTACACAAATCCGACGGACAAAGTGCCACGCATGCTCAGAATAAATAAAGAGATGAAAGCTATTGGCCACTGCCCCGTTTATAGTCCCGACGTACGTGTTTTACGTCACCGCGTTTAGAACGATCGGATTTTCCGACAACTTTGTGCGACCGTGTGTAGACAAAACAAGTTTGAGCCAACATCCGTCGGAAAAAATCCTAGGATTTTGTTGTCGGAATGTCCGATCAATGTCCGACCGTGTGTACGCCCTATAACTCTTGACCTTCCATACCTCTGTAAAGGATGGGGAACCTCTGTGGTACAATCCGCTCTCATGCTATAGGAGACAGAGCTCTGGCGTAAGGTGTGCCAAGGTGTGCCGACATCTGCCTCGCTGCTAGAGACCGTGCCACCTATAGCATTGAACATGCCACCAACAGACTGCTACACTTTCGTTACCCCAGTCAATCACACGTCTTCTCATTCTACTCCATACTTATGTCTGCATACCCCAATGTGTCAAGACCCACTTGTTAACTGTATGTGTGCCAGTTACTTGTGATACATCTCTTTAATAACTTCAGACCAGGCAAGGGCAACGTTTCAGTACTTAAGAAAAGTGCATAAATGAACGTTCCAAAGTCCAACATACAAGAACAGGATTTTCCTACGTCCCTACTCCTAACTACACCCTGGCATACCTGCTGAGGTGTAGTCCAGCAATCCTAGTCCTTTAGAGGCATTCTCACGCAGATACAAAACCTTCAGAGGCATACGCCAGTGCTGTTGTCATCAGGGCAAACCCCAAGTTAAGTCTCTACATGCAGGCAGTGATGAATGACAACCTTCTGCTGCTCCAGGTCTCATCCTCTGTCTCAATCCTTTGAGTCTCGCAACCCACAGCTGTGCTAGAACTCTCTCTCAATGCGCTGCTCAAGGGGAGGACTTTTTGAGCCAGACCATTGACCCAATTTATATGACACAGGACAAGTGAACCAGACCTAGAGAAGAACCCGCTAAAATGACCAAGAAACTGGGTGGGGGATTAACTCCTACCCTTCCGGTCACGACAGCACCTGTTTCAACCTGCCCACAAGTGTCAGGGTCCTCTCAGGATTGAGGAGAAGGCAGACGTTGGTGGAGGGGACCATTGGTCTCAAAGGCCCATTGCAGCACTGGATTAGAGGTCCCTTGACCTGGAAACATCAGCAGTGTGAGGACCTGGATTGAGGACTTGGGACCTTCTGTGGCTGTACAGTCTCTGGTTTTTTAACAGTGAAATTACAGAAACCAGAACTTAAAGTACAACTACACTTTTTTTACTAAACCCATCCCTCTCTAGCCCCTCAACCTAACCCAAGCTTGAGTCCTCCCCACCTCCAACCAGGAGCTTACTTACCTCTTCCTGATGCTAGCAGCCTTCTCCGTAGTTTTACAGCCTCCCTTGCAATATCTTCCCTTGTGCTGGCTGTGTCTGCCTAGTAACTGCCCATGGACTTCAATTTGTCCATATACCTAGAGTCTCTATGGTAGGTGAGTACCCATTCAAACCTATGGGGAGTTTAAAGTGGACCTTCAGTCATTTTTTTTCAACTTTCCATCTATTAAATCTTCTTGAATCCACTTTTTTCTCTATTAAATCTTCTGCCCTTGTTATTTTAACTTTGGATAGTAATTTTTTTTTTCTGTAAGTAAATACCTTTTATACAGCCCACTTCCTGTTTCTTGTCTGGTCATTGGCCTAGGCTTATGACCTCATGCACAGCTCTCTCTCTCACTCTCCTGAGAGTTGCCAGGAAGGGAGGGGGGATGAGTCATAAGAGGCCAATGAAATCTGCAGAGCTGGAGGTGTGCCTCTGTGTGTCTGTATAAATCCAGGAAGTGAACAGGCAGCAGCTTCAGCTGCCCACAGTTAAATTGAATGCAGCCAGACTTAGTGGAGGGAGATTTCTGTAGCATATTTGGTAAGTACAGAATCACAGTATATATAAAATAATATGCAAAGTGGTTGGAGGGACGCTCTAGAATGGCAAAGATTTTTTTTATTACAAATTATGTGAGCAGACTGCAGTTCCTCCTTTTAAGGGATGAGCAGAGGAGGAGACGATTTCAGAAACTAGGCCTCATTTACATTGGTGTACTGTTAATCAGTCTGTGTTCTGACCCATACATTGGCTCCTGCCATTGGCTGAGAGCACCGATTGGGTGGCGGTTTGCTGCTGGTTTTCCAGCATGCTCATGTGACAGAAGCCGACCAAACAGACCGGCTGACATACACACGGGCCGAATGTCAGCAGGTTTTTATTGGACTGGCCAATGTCTCCTGTGTACTAGGCATAAGAGTGGCATTGTGGGATCTACATTCAAAGTGGGCGAGGCTGCCATATTGTGAAAACCTACATTTGGGCACTGTGAGGGAGATTTTCTAAAACTTCTGCACTCAGAATCTGGTGCAGTTGTGCATAGTAGCCAATCCGCTTCTAACTTCAGCTTGTCCACTATGGCTTTAGCAATAAAACCTGGAAGCTGATTTCTATGAAGAGCTGCAGCAGATTTTGCACTCTCCAGTGTTAGTAAATAACCCTGTTGTGTGTCTCCTTTAAGTGCCAATGCCATCCAGTTTATATTCTGCAGCATTATGTTTCTGTGGAAATTCCACTTTTATAAAAAAAAAAAAAAAAAAAATGTATTCTCTGGAAAAGCCCATTTATTTATTTATACACACACATGTAGATTACTGCTGAATGGAAAGAATTATATCATAAGTGCTGCGTAACCACAAGATTCTTTTTATAACTGTTCTTCCTGCTGAGCAGTTTACACGTGAGACGAGATCGAATTAAAAATAGAATACTTTCTCCAGTCTGATATGGAGCTTTATTTCACAGGGTTTGTTAAGCAACAGATTGATGTGCTCGATGCTGCAATCTTTTCTTTCAAATTTATTGATGTTCCTTTTTATGCCAATTGCATCAGGTTTATGTGTGTGTTGTGTTTTTTTTTTTTTTTTTTTAAGTATATCTATCTTTTCTATCTCAGAAAGGTGCCACACTTGAGGAAATGAGTCAGCCTGCTTCAGTCGCTATACTTTAAATGTCATATGTTAATTACTTTACATCTTTTTTCTGATAACTGAGTTCTTGATATTTTGAAGATAACTGAGGTAGATTAACTGTCATCTTTTCTGGTATTATATATAACCAACATAGCGATACCTGTGCTTTTTCTTGAGTGCCTTAACCACTTAAGGACAGAGCCTCATTTTGAGATTTGTTGTTTACTGCTTTAAAACAGGTTTTTTTTTTTGCTAGAAAACTCCCAAACATTATATATATTTTTTCTAACACTCTAGAGAATAAAATGGCGGTTGTTGCAATACTTTCTGTCACACATAGTTGGTAAGGTTGAATGAAGACACCAGCCCATTCAGTTCAACCTGAGTGAGTGTGGGTGCGTGTATACAATTGTCCCTATGCCTGTACATTGTGTCTCATTAAGATGCTCATTTATTATTATTATTATTATTATTATTATTATTATTATTTATTTAAGGTATCCATATAGTGCTGTCAATTTATGCAGCGCTCCACACATACATCGCACACTCACATCGGTCCCTACTCTCAAGGAGCCCACAATCCAAGGTCCCCAACTCACAAACATATACTAGAGCCAGTTTTGGACAGAAGCCAATTAACCTACCAGCATGTCTTTGGAGTGTGGTAGGAAACCGGAGTACCCGGAGGAAACCCACGCAGGCACAGGGAGAACATGCAAACTCCAGGCAGGTAGTGTCATGGTTGGGATTTGAACCAGCGACCCTTTTTACTGCTAGGCAAAAGTGCTACCCACTACACCACTGTGCCGCCCCACCATATTTGCGCAGCGGTCTTACAAGTTACTACTTTTTTAGAAAAAAAACACTTTTTTGAATTAAAAAATTAAGACAACAGTAAAGTTGGCCCAATATTTTTTATATTGTGAAAGATGATGTTACACCGAGGAAATTGATACCTAACATGCCACGCTTCAAAATTACGTCTGCTCATGGAATGGCGACAAACTTTTACCCTTAAAAATCTATATAGGCGATTGTTTAAAAAATTCTACAGGTTGCATGTTTTTAGTTACAAAGAAGGTCTAGGGCTAGAATCATTGCTCTTGCTCTATCGATCGTGGTGATACCTCACATGTGTGGTTAGAACACCGGTAGGCACCGGAGCGCGGCGGGAGGGGGGGCCCTCTCCTGCCACCGATAAAAGTGATCTCGCGGCGAATCCGCCACAGAGACCACTTTTATCTGAAAGCAGCCCGCTGAAACTAGCTGCTGCCATAACAACGATAATACTCTTCAAAGTTCTGACGTATAACGACGGCAGGCGTTCGGCAAGTGGTTGAACTGGGTACACACTAAGAGAAAATCGGGCAAACAAACGTCTGGTTGTCCTTGATATTTCACAGCAAGTCGAAGCTGAAGATGGAACTAATTGTACAAACATTCTCGTAAGACAATGGCTTCTTTTTTTTTTTTTTTTTGCTTGACTTAATGTTAATTGTTTCTGATCATGTGCAGTATTTCGTATGTGTGTGGTGTGGTGTTTTTTTATTTTTTTATTTTTTTCAATGTACGAAAACAGTAGACAGTAAACGAAAATCGTTAGTTCTGTTCACACGAGAAAAGTTTTGGAGTTTGTCCCTTCGGAAATTTTTGTTTGGAAAGTCTGAATCAGATGTTGAAAGTTATGTACACACTATCCGAAAATCGAATGATTTCCGATCGCATGTACACAATTCTGACGCACAAAGTGCCACGCATGCTCAGAATCAAGCAGAAGAGCCGCACTGGCTATTGAACTTCATTTTTCTCAGCTTGTTGTAAGTGTTGTACGTCACCGCGTTCTGGGCATTCAGAATTTCCGACGTGTGTGACCGTGTGTATGCAAGACAAGTTTGAGCCAACATCCGTCAGAAAAAATCCATGGATTTTGTTGTCGGAATGTCCGATAGTGTGTATGGGGCATATGGCTCCATTCACACTTGTACGACTCCAAAGTTGCGCCGATTTTGGAGTACAACTTTGGATGGGTGGTACTTGGATATGACTTTGGCTTTGACCTGTGATAATGCACAACTGTTGCACACAAGTTGCATTGTTTAACATTCAGGACCGACTTTCATGCAACTTCTGAGGGTTAACATTGAAGTCTATGGCCCTCAAGTTGCATGAAAGTCGGACCAAACTAGTGCATGAACTATTCTGAAGTTGCTGCAACTTTAAGTCACAGATATGTGAATGGTTCTCATTGAAAAACATGGGGAATGACTTGTCATGCAACTTTGATGTCCAAAGTTGCATGACAAGTCGAACAAGTGTGAATGGAGCCTTAAGCTATATAAAAACTCTGCTAGGTGTCTGCATGTTGGACCCATAACCAGTTAAGATGGTTTCATAAAGAAAAATCGATACCACCAAGATTTCTGCTATAGGTGGATGACTTTTGTTAAAATGAAATTGTTCTGCATTTTAAACTTTTAAAGGTGATCGTTCTGCAAGATGAAACTAATAAGCTGAAACAGGCAACAGGGACGCACCGGACCCCTGCTGCAAACTGCATCCAGCATCAGTGTGAACCCAGCCTAAAGGTGCTATTGACATGAAAATTTCACCACATGTCAGTAATGACCCATGCAATCCATACATACAAAGAAACCAAAACAAATAAGTTCAGAAATTTGGTTATATGTAATAAAATGGAATGACACAGGGAAAAAGTATTGTACACTTGAAGAAATGGAGGTGCAAAAAGGCATGGGAAGCTAAGACACCAGCTGAAATCTATCAGTAATTAGAAAGCAATCCTGCCCCATGTCAGTGCAAATTAAAATTTGGCTGGTTCAGTCTCAACTGATGGCCTATAAAAAGGTGTCTCATTACCAAGGTGTCGCACAAACCTCTCATGATGGGTAAAAGCAAAGAGCACCTTATTGTTGCAAAACATACTGATGGCATTTGGTTACAGAAGGATTTCTAAACTTCTGAATGTTCAGTGAGCACTGTTGGGGCCATAATCTGTAAGTGGAAAGAACCATCATTGCACCATAAACCAGCCACGACCAGGTGCTCCTCACAAGATTTCTGACAGGAGGGAAAAGAATTATCAGAAGACTTGTCCAGGAGCCAAGGACCACTTGTGGAGAAATTCAGAAAGACCTGGAATTAGCAGGTAGAATTTTTTCAAATAAAACGATAAGTAATACACTCAACCACCATGGCCTGTATGCACGCTCACCACGCAAGACTCCATTGCTGAGGAACAAGCATGTTGAAGCTCATTTAAAATTTGCTGCACAACATTTAGACAAGCCTGTGAAATACTGGGAGAATATAGTCTGGTCAGAAGAGACCAAAATTGAACTCTTTGGATGCCATAATACACACCCCATGTTTGGAGAGCCAATGACACTGCACATCACCCCAAAAACACCATATCAGCAGTGAGGTTTGGAGGTGGGAACATCATGGTGTGGGGCTGTTTTTCAGCATACAGTACTGGTAAACTTCATGTCCTTGAAGGAAGAATGAGTGGAAAAATCTGCCATCTACCAGGATGATGAAGATGAAACGAGCGTTGACATTTCAGCAAGACAATGTTTCCAAACACAAAGCCAAGGAAACTCTCAATTGGTTTCAAAGAAAGAAAATAAAGAGTGTTAGAATGGCCCAGCCAATCACCTGACTTGAATCCAATAGAAAATCTATGGAAATAACTAAAGATCAGAGTTCATAGAAGAGGCCCACGGAACCTTCAAGATTTGAAGACTGAAAGAATGGGCCAAAATCACACCTGAGCAATGCATGCTACTAGTTTCTAAATACTGGAGGCGTCTTGAAGATGTCATTACCAACAAAGGATTTTGTACTAAGTATTAAATACATTTTAGTTAGTGTGTTCAATAATTTTTCCCTGTATCATTCCATTTTATTACACATACAGTGGAACCTCGGTTTGCGAGTAACGCGGTTAACTAGCGTTTCGCAAACCAAGCACTGTATTTCTAAAAATTCTATCTCGGTTTGCGAGTGTTGTCTCGCAAAACGAGCAGGATTCAGGCCAAAAGCAGTGTGCAGTACCGCTTTTGGCCTGAGGTGGGGGTGCGCTGGAGTCGACCAGAGCCGAAAGTCGCCGTTCAGAAATGCATGGAAAGCCCAGAGGACAGTTCGGCTGACCTCGGAAAGGCTCGTGAACGGAGTCTTTCTGAGGTTTGCCGAGGACAGCCGAAGTGTCCCTCGGGCCTTTTCGGCCGTTTCCGAGGCTCTCCGGCGCCCCCAGCCTCTGGCCTCATGCAGTATTGCATCCCATTGAAGTCAATGCGGAACTAATTATTTTAGTTTCCATTGACTTCAATGGGAAAACTCGCTTTGATATGCGAGTACATTGGATTACGAGTATACTCCTGGAACGGATTATGCTCGTAATCCGAGGTTCCACTGTAACTTAATTTCTTATTTCTTTTGAGTTCTTTGTATGTATGGATTGCATGGGTTGTTACCAACATGTGGTGAAATTTTATGTCAATAGCACCTTTTTTAGAAATATATTAACCTAGAAAAATGGTGACGTGTTCAATACTTATGTTATCCACTGTATCTCCCAGCTTTCAGCAATGAATGCACAAATATAGACTAGACAAATTTTATATGCGCTAAGGTCTTTGGGTTTGTTGAGTACTTGTTCGTTGGCAGCATTTTGATGAAAGTAATTACAGGACAGTGGCTGTGCAGTCATCAAGGTGTTTTCTCGGCTCAGTAATTTACAAAGGACTGACTAGTCTTTTGTCACATGGGTGTTTCTCTAGTTGCCTGGTACATTCCTTACTAATTACACAGTGAGGGAATAGGCCTCATTGAGAACACAGTCAGTTCAGAAGAACTTCTGAATATGCAGCACTAATGAGGACAGATTGCACTGCCTCCCATACTATAGAAGAATACTGTATACAGGGTACTGTTCTATAAGACTGTTCTCTGTGCACACTCCTACACACAGATTGTAGGGACAGATAGATTTCCACTTTATCTTACTGATGACACCGTTCTACACTTGGATGGTCTGGTTGCTGCAGAAAAGCCAACTATTTCCAATATACTTGTCTTGTAGAGATTTCTTTTTTTATATATGTATTTTCACAGGAAGTGCCTCTTTTACACGGGGATGGGGGGGGGGGGGGGGGCAGGTGCTCAACAACCCACCTTAACGGCCAGCCGCTGTCATTATACTGTGGCAGGTTTGCTCGGCTGCGCGAATCCCTGTAGGTGTACGTCAGCTGCTTTAAGAGCAAAAGCAGGCGCGCACCACCGGAGCCAATGTGCATGGCCGGCGGCCGCGATGTCTGTCGGCCAACCCCTGATTGCTCCACAGAGAGCCAGAACGGGGATCTGTCAATGTAAATAAACAGATCCCCAATCTGGCAGGGGAGTAGAGAGAAATAGTCTCTTCCTAGTGATCAGGAACAGCGATTTCTCTCTACTCCCAGTCAGTCCACTCCCCCACAGTTAGAAACACCTCCCTAGGGAACACTTAACCCCTTGATCGCCCCCTAGTGTTAACCCCTTCCCTGCCAGCGACATTTATACAATAATCAGTGGCTATTTTTAGCACTGATCGTTGTATAAATGTCAATGGTCCCAAAAAAGTGTCAAAAGTGTCCGATCTGTCCGCCGCAATATCACTGATCACTGCCATTACTAGTAAAAAATAAATCCATAATAAAAATGCCATAAATCTATCCCCTATTTTGCAGACGCTATATCTTTTGCGCAAACCAATCAATATACGCTTATTGGGATTTTTTACCATAAATATGTAGAAGAATACATATTGGTCTAAACTGATGAAGAAATTTTGTTTTTTAGAAAAAAAAATGTAAAGTAAAAAAATATTACTTTTATTTATTTTATTTTTTTTCAAAATTGTCTGTCTTTTTTGCTAGCGCAAAAAATAAAAACCGCAGAGGTGATCAAATACCACCAAAAGGAAGCCCTATCTGTGGGAAAGAAAGGACATACGTTTTGTTTGTGTACAACGCCGCATGACCGCGCAATTGGCAGTTAAAGCGACGGAGTGCTACATCGCAAAAAAATGGCCTGGTCATAAAGGGGCTAGACCTTTCCGAGGCTGAAGTGGTTAAAGTAGAACAAAACTTTTTTTTTTTTTTTTTAGAGCAAGGGAGTGTTATAACCCCTGTCAGATTTTTTTTTTCGCCATCTGTGTCCCATTGCGGAGAATTTCCTTCACTTTTAGTCCCATAGCCAAACAGGAAATGAGGGGAAATCCCTACAAAAGAAGGGAATTCCTTGGGGACCCCCATTTTACCAGAACTAGTGTCCTCATTGGAAGATTTCCCCTCTTATTACTTTTCTGGGGACAACGCACAATTTGGGATTTTCTTTTACTTTCACTTTCAATGATAATGGTAAACAGGACAAATGGAGAGGGTGGATCTCCCTAACGAAGGCACAGACAACAATAAAAATTGACAGCCTTTCTAATCCCTCTCTACTCTATCCAAAATGAAAACCACTGAAATGCTTACCTGAGCCCAATCTCGATCCAGCGCTGTGACCGTCTGCAGCAGCACAGCTCTTCTCTCCTCTATCACAGGAGGCTCAGCAGCACCAGGAGCCATTGGCACCTGCTGCTGTCGACCAAATCCTGTGAGCATAGATGGGGGGGGGGGGGGTTGTGGGGGTAAGGGCGCTGAGCTGCACTGTGTGTGTCAATGCTATGGGGGCATTCAGAGAAGAGGAGGAGGCAGGAGTGCCTGTATGAAGAGGCAAATCGGGGATGCTCTGTGCAAAACCAATGCGCAGAGCAGGTAAGTATAACATGTTGTAGATAAAATGGGTAAGTTCACCTTTTTGGTAACATGTTTTTTTGGGGTTTAACATGTTACCAATGCAGCACGCCCCGATCAAACAGCCCATTCAGGGGTACAGGCAGAAAGCTGTAGGCAGTGGCTGCAGAAGTCCGATTTTGCACTTGTGATATACTGTTAGCAGGTGCAATGCTCTGCAGGCTCCTGAGACGAAAACAAAATAATAAATGCACATTTTTTACTTACAAAAGATGTGCATTTATTTTTTTAAAGTTGAACTTACCTACAGAAACCTGATGAAACACTCGTCTCGTGGTTGCAGCGCATTATTCCCAATGAAAATTGCCTTTTGGTAAAAAAAAAATAGGCATTCAGAAGGCGGCCTTAACCAGCCCTTTTCAACCAGGCTGCCTTCTGGGTTCTACAGGGGTGCCTTGGCAAAATGCCTAGAAAGTGCCCCAAATTGCGCAAAAATTGTCAACAAGCCAGAGGATGGATCAAGCCTGCCTTTTTGTTACACAAATTCAAAGATTTTTATTGTGCAGCATTAAAAACTTTGGGCGCCGTGTGGGCCAGCTAACCACCGATGACATTGTAGGTTGATGAGGAGGACTTCAGTGCCCAAAGATGTCCTTGTTTGGCGCTCTCATCAGCACTGGGGTCATGTTAGCTGATGGAGAAGAGAAATGCTGAAGTCAGTACCAGTATACAAAGGTGTATTTGCTTTTGGAGGAATAAATCACCTCCGAAGTTGTGTGTCTTGCGTGTGTGAATGCTGCTGTGTTATGAAAAAATGATTTGTTTAGTTTTTTACATTTTCAAATGTAAAAAATGAGGGGGTGACTCGAGGTTGTGCAGAATTTCAAAGTGTACCTTGACTGAAAAAAGGTTGAGAAACACTGGTCTAAACACCTGACAGGGGCTGTTTGGTGGCTCTCTGTAAAGTGATTGAGAGAAGAGACTAGTGTGATCTTAGCCTTATACTATGAGACGTGTATACAGTACAGACATTTAGATTTTCAAAACTGGTTTTATCTGTTTTTTTTCTTTTCAACATGTTGTTTCAACAAGATCATATAATGAAAAATGTAAAAACTGTAAGATTGGTGTTTGTTGCAAAACATTGACCTCCTATTAGATAAGCCCAGTCACTGGTGTGACCTCTAAAGGGCATGACATTGCCTGAGATCCAGGAATACAGAAGACTGTGTTCTGTCTGTCTTTTATCCCTCTTTTACATCTCATGACAAATGTCTACATCATTTAATGTACTGCTTAACAAATACAATCTTGTTGTCTTGACTTATTTAAAGCAGTTGTTTTTTTTTTTTTTTGTTTTTTTGTCTTTTCCCTGCAAGGTAAAGTCATAATGTGCTAGTATGCATTGCATACTAGCACATTATGTGAAACTTGCCTTAAAACGAAGCTGTTCCCAGTGCCGTGATGTCAGCACTGCAGCCGCTTCGATTTTCACCCATCTTGCTTCCGGGTTCGTGGGCTCTGGCTCTGTGACTGTCCGGAGCCGTGATGACGCCACTCCCGCGCATATGCACGGGAACCGCCGGTCACGGCACAGGGCTCGGAAAGGAACCGCACCGGTGGCTGTTCCGGAATTTGGGTTGACCGTGTATAGGCAAGACCGCTTGAATGGAATCCCGTTGGAGTTCCCTTGGAGAAACCTTTGGCGTTTATTCCAACGGCAAAACCGGTGGTGTGTACGCAGCATTAGTGTTACAAGGTCTCAGGTGTGAATGGGCAGCAGGTGTGTTAAATTTGGTGTTATTTCTCTCACTCTCATACTGATCGCTGGAAGTTCATCATGGCACCTCATGGCAAAGAGCTCTCTGAGGATCTGAGTTGTTGCTCTACATAAAGATGGCCTAGGCTATAAGAAGATTGCCAAGACCCTGAAACTGAGCTGAAGCACGGTGGCCAAGACCATACAGCAGTTTAACAGGACAGGTTCCACTCAGAACAGGCCTCGCCATGGTCGACCAAAGAAGTTGCGTGCATGTGCTCAGCGTCATATCCAGAGGTTGTCTTTGGGAAATAGACGTATGAGTGCTGCCAGCATTGCTGCAGAGGTTGAAGGGGTGGGGGGTCAGCCTGTCAGTGCTCAAACCATACGCTGCACACTGCATCAAATTGGCCTGCATGGCTGTTGTCTCAGAGGGAAGCCTCTTCTAAAGATTATGCACAAGAAAGTCCGCAAACCGTTTGCTGAAGACAAGCAAACTAAGGACATGGATTACTGGAACCATGTCCTGTGGTCTGATGAGACCAACATCTGTGGGGCATCCTCAAATTAAAGTTGAAGGAGCGCAAGGTGTCTAACCTACACCAGCTCCGTGATGTCATCATGGAGGACTGGAAGAGGACTTCAGTGGCAACCTGTGAAGCTCTAGTGATCGCCATGCCCAAGAGGGTTAAGGCAGTGCTGGAAAATAATGGTGGCCACACAAAATATTCACACTTTGGACCTAATTTGGACATTTTCACTTAGGGGTGTACTCACTTTTGTTGCCAGTGTATAAGACATTAATGGCTGTGTGTTGAGTTATTTTGAGATGACAGCAAATTTACACTGTTATACAAGCTTTACACTCACTACTTTACATTGTAGAAAAAGTGTCATTTCTTCAGTGTTGTCACATGAAAAGATAGAATAAAATATTTACAAAAATGTGAGGGGTGTACTCACTTTTGTGGGATACTATATGTTGACTGTATCCATACACAACAGCTCCTGTCTGGTGATCCACTATTACTGTCACGCCAACGTATTATCTGATTCCTTGTTCTTACAATTTTGAATGCTATATGTCAAGAGGAAATAATGTTAGTGACTGGTAGAAGTGTGGGTGGAACATTTGTTAATGAGTAAGCAAAAAGCCCTGTGCTTTCCTAGCTTTATGCAACTGTTTAATGAGACCAATTTTTTTTGTTTAGGGCCTTATTTACACTACTAGTGCCCTGCGATAAGAGAGCATTTAGCAGGCAATAAGAGGCATTTGTATTACCTCCCCACCACCTGTTTTAACCCCCTGAACCTCACACTACTGCTCCACAATCGCCCCCAACTGCTAGTGTAAATCAGGCCTAGGTTAGAGTGGTGAGGGGTTAGAACTTCTTTCAGGTTTTTATTGCTCTGTAGCCAAACTGCGTAGATTCCCTTTCTTATATGTCCTGCTGATCACTTTTACAGGGACTGAAGTAAGGGAAAATCAAAAATTTTGAACAGCATTAAAGTGGAAATCATCAGTGGAGACAATTATTTCAGTGGCTTTTTAATAGTGATTAGCTTGGGTTCAGACTAATCTGGAAAAAAAGCTGTCATTCCCGGGCCAATCGGTTGCAGGTTGGACATTCTCTGCCCCGCAGCTGCATGGGCAGGGGTTCTCATGACATCATTGATCAAATAGGTCACCAATGGCTTCTTAATTTGTGTTTTTTGTGTTGGTGCAGCTACGGGGTGGGGAATCCCTCACCTACAGTTCATTGGCCTGGCATTGACAGCTACCTTACGGTTTTGACCAAACATCGGTTCGGACTGAACCCATGCTCCTCTTTACTGTCTAGGAGAAATTTTCCAACAGGGAAGAAAATGTCCATATGAGCTGCACATCTCTGCAAACCCCAGGTAAGAACCTGTAAGAGCCTCAGCCCAGGCTCCAGCCAGGCCACGTCCCAACACATTTCACTCTGCCCCCATAGCTTAATCATGGGGAACCTCAGCATGGAATCGCCATCCCCATGATTAAGCTCCAGAGGTGGAGTGAAATACATTGGGGGTGTGGCCTGGCTGTTGCACTTTCTTACCTGGGGTTTGCAGAGATTTGCAGCTCACATGGACATTTTCTTCCGTACATTGGTGTCTGGAGTCGGGGAAAAGCTTGGTCCTAGCCTGCAAGCACAGTGGTCGGCTTTATTGATTGGACCCTGACATTTGGCTCTGGTGGACCCCGACATTTGGCTCTGGTGGACCCCGACATTTGGCTCTGGTGGACCCCGACATTTGGCTCTGGTGGACCCCGACATTTGGCTCTGGTGGACCCCGACATTTGGCTCTGGTGGACCCCGACATTTGGCTCTGGTGGACCCCGACATTTGGCTCTGGTGGACCCCGACATTTGGCTCTGGTGGACCCTGACATTTGGCTCTGGTGGACCCTGACATTTGGCTCTGGTGGACCCTGACATTTTGGCTCTGGTGGACCCTGACATTTTGGCTCTGGTGGACCCTGACATTTTGGCTCTGGTGGACCCTGACATTTTGGCTCTCATGGACCCTGACATTTTGGCTCTGGTGGACCCTGACATTTTGGCTCTGGTGGACCCTGACATTTTGGCTCTGGTGGACCCTGACATTTTGGCTCTGGTGGACCCTGACATTTTGGCTCTGGTGGACCCTGACATTTTGGCTCTGGTGGACCCTGACATTTTGGCTCTGGTGGACCCTGACATTTTGGCTCTGGTGGACCCTGACATTTTGGCTCTGGTGGACCCTGACATTTTGGCTCTGGTGGACCCTGACATTTTGGCTCTGGTGGACCCTGACATTTTGGCTCTGGTGGACCCTGACATTTTGGCTCTGGTGGACCCTGACATTTTGGCTCTGGTGGACCCTGACATTTTGGCTCTGGTGGACCCTGACATTTTGGCTCTGGTGGACCCTGACATTTGGCTCTGGTGGTCCCTGACATGTTGCACTGCTTTGCATTTTTTAAGGCTGTAACCTATCGTACCGTGTGTTCTGTTTGGCTTGCTGGGTACAGAATGAGGGGTGTGATTTATGTTGAAGTGGGCAAGTTCACATTTACATGTACAAGCTTAGTGTACCTCCCACATTCACTCCAATCCCAAGGATTCATGGGAAATGTAGGCTGATTACAGTTAGAGAGAAAGAAAAGAGGATAGGATGAAATCCCTGTTCTAATGCCGCGTACACACGAGCGGACTTTACGGCAGACTTTGCCCGGCGGACTGGATTTCGTCGGACAATTCGATGTGTGTGGGTCCAGCGGACTTTGTTTTCTCAAAAGTTGGACGGACTTAGATTTGAAACTTGTTTAAAATTTATCCGTTGAAATCGAGTCCAGTCGAAAAGTCCGCCGTCTGTATGCTAGTTCGACGGACTAAAAAGCCACGCTAGGGCAGCTATTGGCTACTGGCTATGAACTTCCTTGTTTTAGTCCGGTCGTACGTCATCACGTACGAATTCGACGGACTTTGGTGGATTGTGTGTAGGCAAGTCCGTTCATTCAGAAAGTCCATCGTAAAGTACGTCGAAAAATCCGCCGGGCAAAGTCCGCCGTAAAGTCCGCTCGTGTGTACGCGGCATAAGAGATCCTCCCTGTCAGAAAAGATGATGCATTTTTTGAATCACAAAGCTGACTTCCTGAAAATTAAATCGGTCATATCTCTTAAACGGTAAGAAACTTCACAAATGTGAAAACCGTTTAGTGTTTTGTGTGGGGGGGTGTACTAATGGGGGATTTTTTGAAAATCCCAGAGTTCTGCTTTAAGGGGAAAAAACCTTGAAGCTTGAAAAACACTTAAGTTAAATAAACCTGACCTTCCATGACAAAAACAGAAGGTCCTCTTGCATGCAATCCCCCCTCTCAACTGCCCAAAATTTTTTAACAAAAAACAAAAATACCTTGGTCATGGCATCCAGGAGGCACAGGTGACATCACTGTGCCTTACTGCTGCCTCCTGGGAAACCGGCCACCTGTGATATGTTGAGTGGCCAGAATGCAGGAGTGAGAGGTGGTGGCATCTCTTGGAAGCCAGGACCATGGTGAGTATTTTTTTTTCTTCTTTTTTACAGCTTATTTGTTTGGGCAGTGGGTGGTTGGCAAGGTAGTGGACTTTCCATTTGCATGGATGGTTTGGTTTACAGCATTAAAAAAAATTACTATTTGAAAGTGTTTGGGCCCTTTCACACCCGTCAGCTATGGTGCATTGCGGTAACATGCACATTATGGCAAAGCAATGCACCTCTGACACACGTGTGTTGCAGCACAACACAATACTTGGTAACACACTACTGTGTGTTGTGGTGTGCTGCATCTGGAAAAATGGTGAATGTCCGTTCTTTTTTGATTATGCTGTTGTGTTGGCAGCCCACTTGAATAGGCTGTCTTATCGCAACATACATTAACACACAACATAAAAAACATAACAGGCGTACATCAATGTATCAAAGCAGACCGGTGTGAATGGGCCCCGAAAGAGCATTGTGGCTATCAATGGATATTTACATTCATAGGGGAACTTCAGCAATTTCCCTCTGTGTGTCAAAGCAACATGGAAACAGGGTCCTGACCATAGGTGTGTGCAGCCTATTGCATTAGGGTGTGCACCCCAAAGCTCAAACACATAATACCGATCACTCACGATGAAAGGGAAGGGGCCGGTAAGTTACATATTTACCGACCCCTTCCCCTACTCATCCTAAAACATCCCTACAGCAACAACCGGAGGGAGAGGAGAGTTGGGAAGCTGGCAGCACTGCTAGGGGAAGGAGGGGGGAGCCAGGGCAGTAGGGAGGGATCTGTGCTGCACAGTGTGATTAGGGTGTGCCTGGGCACACCTGGCACACCCTGTGCGCACGCCTATGGTCCTGACCCTTCCTCTAATAGTGTGCATGTCCAGGTGTTATGAGAAACTGTCCATCCCTACTATCATCTCCCCTAGGGAGAACATCAAGAATAACCAGACAGACTTGAAGCCCTTCAGGGTCCATTTAAAAGCATGCCTTTTGTTTATGCTGTAAATGTACAGAGGAAACACATCATATTATCCACCATACTTGTTTTGTGTGGACTAAGGCAAACGAGGTCCAGTAAATACATTTCCCTTCTTCTGCAATACAATGTACAGAGAAACACAACATAGGATCCACCATACTGGTTTCATCTGGTTAATTGTTGGATAGCTGGTAGAACTAGTGATCTGAGGTTTTCCTGAAGCTTGTTTTAATGTTAAGCATGTTAAATAAACGACATACTAATGGAATGGCTTGCATGAACGCATTTGCTCCAGAGAAAAGAGATTGGACCTACTGTCATCGTCTTCACCCTCCAATGTCTGAAATAAATGTAAATTTTTTTTGTGTTTAGCTTGAGAATGAAGATGACTCTTCGGAAGCTCCAGCCGTAGAACAGCCATCAACCTCCTCACAAGCTCCTCTGGCTGCCCAGGCATCTGGAAGTTCTACAGTAGAAGCATCTCCTCCACCTTACAGCAGCATCGTGGCTGACATTGCCACAAACACAGGTAGGTTTAGAGACTGCAAGAGGTACGGTCCAAATGTTTCACTGAGTCAAGGCACACCATTTACCGCTTGAATGGCATATTAATGCTCATGTTTAGGCTTGAGATCTCTCCAAGGGGGAAACGGAAACAAAAGCTGTTCTGACACACCCCGCTACTCTCAAAATAGGGAAAACATTTTTTTGTCTTGAATTACATTGTAAATTGAGGTGCGTTAAAGTGATAATAAACCATCCGTTTTTAAGCAGCTGATTTAATCACTTACTTAGCATGCAGCTACTTTTATATTTTAATCTTTGCCTATGTTCCAGTTTAACCACTTCAGCTCCGGAAGGTTTTACCCCCTTAAAGGAGAAGTCCAGCCAAAGCTTATTTGACTGTACTTCTCCTTTGGATCATAGTGCAATTCGTTTTGCACTCCTGTTACCCAATTTCAGCAGAGAGCGGACTGAAGTCATCACCAATGTCAGTCCAGGCACCGCGTCCTCCCGACAATGGGAGTCTGGATCCGCCAGATGCCTGGACCAATACCCGTCTCAGGCTTTCAGCAAGCCATTTAGAGTCTGAGATGGCCGCTTCGCCCCTTCGCAGCTCAGCACTCCAATGAGCGAGGAGGGAGAAGAGCCTGACTGTGACTGACAGTCTGCAGCTCTCTGCTCACAGAGCTGTGAAAGGTTTTCGATCGCTCGGTTTTCAGTGTAGAGGCGCCGGGGGACAGATGCAGCATCCACCTACGTAAGTATAAATGAGGGGAAAAAAGGCCCATACTTCCCTTTTTAATGACCAGGCCATTTTTTTTGCGATACGGCACTGCGTTACTTTAACTGACAATTGCGCGGTCGTGCAACGCTTTACCCAAACAAAATTGACGTCCTTTTTCCCCACAAATAGAGCTTTCTTTTGGTGGTATTTGATCACCTGGTTTTTATTTTTTTGCGCTATAAACAAAAAATAAAAATAAAATAAAAGACATTATCTTTGCACAGAGCTGCCCAATCCTCCCCTTCTGGAGTCCTTCTGGGCTTCTTCCCCCTTTCCGAGTGCCTGGTTTTTATTTTTTTGCGCTATAAACAAAAAAAACGACAATTTTTTGAAAAAAACTCAATATTTTTTACTTTATGCTATAATACATAGCCAAAAAAAAAATGTAAAACAAATTTCTTCATCGATTTGGGCCAATATGTATTCTGCTACATATTTTTGGTAAAAAAAATCCCAATAAGTGTAAATTGATTGGTTTGCGCAACATCTATAGTGTCTACAAACTATGTGATAGGTTTATGAACTTTTTAATTTTCTTTTTACTGTTTTTACTGGTAATCGCGGCGATCAGCGGGTTTTTTTTGTTTATTTTTTGCGGGACTGCGACATTGCGGCGGACAAATCTGACCCTAAGTAACACTTTTTGGGACCAGTGAAACCAATACAGTGATCAGTGCTAAATAAATGCACTGATCACTATATAAATGACACTGGCAGGGAAGGGGTTAACATCAGGGGCGATCAAAGGGTTAGGTGTGTTCCCTGCAAGTGTTTAATAACTGTGGGGGGGATGGACTGACAGCAAGAACACAGAGATCACTGTTCCTGATTACTAGGAACAGAATATCTCTGTGTACTTCCCTGTCAGAACGGGGATCTGCCTTGTTTACATACATACATGCCTCTCTGTGGAGCGATCGTGAGTGGCCGACGGACATTGGGTCCGCCGGACCCGCGGATCGGCTCCATGCAGCGGGCATGTGCGCCCACAGTATCTATTGCACAAAAGGACGTACAGGTACGTTGTTTTCGTGCAATAGAGCCGCCCTGCTGCAGTATATATGTGGTGGGCGGTCTTGAAGTGGTTAAGCTGGTATCATGACCGCTGCCCCAGGTTTCCTGTTTCAGGGTGGCTCTTTTTTCTTGCAGCAAACACTAGAGGTGTTTCTCCCTACACTGTGCGCATCAATAGACATACACAGCCTCTTAGCCTAGGATGGCAAGGCACTCCCCTGATTCTCCTTCCTCCTCGCTTCTCCAAGCTATGAGACTGCAGGGGTCAGATGTATGATAACGTAGCATTTACATTGCTGGTCAATATGTGCAAAAATCAATTCTATCACTGGTGTCAGTGGGTGTAAAAATAACCAGTGTCATTAGAATCAGTTGCTGTAAAATTAAAAAGATTGTAAAGCCTTTTCAAAAATAAAAGACATTTGTTTTGCACAGAGCGGCCCCGATCCTCCTGTTCTGGAGTCCATGCCCGTGTTCTGAGCTTCTTTCCCCTTCCGAGTGCCTGCATAGATAGCAAGCTGCTTGATATAGGGGCACTCATGAGTGCTTGATTCTGAGCCAGGCTGTGTACCAGGGACATGCGGTCAGTGGCTGCTGAGGCACTGGCTAGTATCAAAGCCAGATACAAACAGGTTACATACGCCGTTAGAGAGAGCAATTATTCTAGCACTAGGCCTCCTCTGTAACTCTAAACTGGTAACCTGCAAAAAAAATTAAAGCGTTGTCTGGAGATTTTTATATACTGAAGTTTGGCGCCATTCCACAAGTGTGCGCAATTTTAAAGTGTGACATGTTGGGTATCTATTTACTCGGTGTAACATCATCTTTCACATTAAACAAAAAAAAAAAGCTAACTTTTTTTTTTTTTCTTATTTTTTTTTTTTTTCATGAAACGTTGTTTCGGGGTTCTGAGCAATTTTCTAGCAAAAAAATGATGATTATTACATGTAGGAGAGAAGTGTCAGAATTGGCTTGGGTGGCAAGGGGTTAATTACAGTAATATACAAATTTATAGTAATATACAAATAATTATTAAATAATAATTATATATTGTTTTAAGGTAATTTACTATATTTTCAAAAACTGTACTCAAGCAGGTGGCTTAACGGACAAATTACTGAAGTTTGATGTTATAACTTCATACCAGTAATTTCACAGTTAATAGATAAATAATAAATTATTATCTTCTAACATATAGCATAATATAGGATTTAGCTTGATTATAACAGTACCTTTTTTAACAGCAGCAGATTCTCATTATCCCTCATAAAGGGGAGTTCCACCCAAAGGTGGAACTTCTGCTTTAAGCACTCCCTCTTACATGCCACATTTTGCATGTAATTTTTTGGGGGGGAGAGTGTGTACCTTCTTTTTAGAGAAACTTACTGTCCCACTTCCTCCTTCCGCTTCTTGGCCGCCTAGGCAACTCCTCCTCTCCCCCTAGGCGGCCCCTCTCTCCCTGCAATCTTCTGGGACATGTCACAGATAGTAGGGGACTGCTTGCTTTATCTAGGGGTTCGAGGAGTTCCTTGATTGAAGGATTGATGACAAGTACAAACTAAAAAAACCAAGACAACGCATGGACAGAAATCTGAACACGTTGCAAGCTCAGGAGAGGAGATATGGAGTCAGTGGACAGAGCCAGGAGTACGCCTATATTGTCTTCTGATAGTAAATTGCTCTCACTGTGGTGAAGAGCTAGAGGCACTTGGTCTTCACAAGAGTCATTTACAGTAGGATGGACTTGTGTGACAGGACAACTGCAAGTATGTTTCCCAAAGCGTTGTCAAAGGCGTGCCAGTACATAACAAACACAGATGCACTGGCCAATCAGGGCGCAGTTCCTAAGTTCTTCTAACACAGAACAGATGTAAGAAGGCACAAACACAGACTAAAGACATTAACAGTTCTTTTTTTTCCATCCACACAAAGTGGTGAGTGGAATTCCCCACCGGGACATTGTATTCTGATAGTGACACGGCTCGCTGTCCGAACACACCGATCAGAGACTACAGCTGGTTGGCTGCAGCTGCTGATCGATGGAAGATTTTCCAGCGTGTTCCTTTGATAGAAGTTGATTAAACAGTTCCAGTTGAGTGGGAGAGCCCACGCACTTCTGTTAAGCTGGCCACATTTAAGAACAGCCCCGAGAGAGAAATTTACAGCAGACGTGAGACCTTAGAGATGAATATACCTCAAAAATACTTTCACAATTCTGATCTCTGGATGGCCCCTTTTTAATGTAGATTTACCAGGAAAGATGCACCTATGTGTATGTGTGTATATATAGTCAACAAGTGAAACCAGTTAGTGAGCTACTAAGACTATCCAACCCATTCTGCCACTGAACAAAAATTGGCTTGCTAAATGTGGTACAAAGAGGAATATATGATCTTGGCTTTCATGGTATTTCTAACTCTTTCTTGCTCAGTGACTCAGAAAGGTGGATTAGGAGTTTTGACTTTACTCACTGTACACGTGTTCTGGGTCTGTGATACAGGAGATATCAAAGCCAGAGCAAGTCAGGCAACTGGCATTTTCAGTAGTAGCAGACTACATACAGTATTTCTTCTTATGTATGTATAACTGGCTACACATGTTGCTTTTGACCTTTTTTTGCAACCCAATTGGGCAGAATCTAAAGAACATCTCACAGGGTCAAAGGGACTGTACTTCCAGATGCATGTACTGTGCAGTCTCTGCTCTTTCTTACTATTTCTGTACTTTCAGTCATATGTAATGGTCTATGTTTTAATTTGATGGCTGTGAGGAGGTTCTACTTGTGGTTTGTGTACACGAGAGGGTGATTGGGAATTCATCTGCATCACAAGCAGGGGTTCTCAGATTACTGACAGAAGGAACTGGGGTAAACTTGAAAACCACACTAGTTCTTGGAAAAACTGTACTGGGAAAGTTTGGGTGAGCCTTCTGCATGTGTCACAAGGTTCATTTTTTAATTTTGTCTAGAGTGTACCTTTTAAACTATGAGCCACTTGAGCCATTAAATGATTCTGTAGAGAATCTGAGGAAATGCAGAGATATAGAAAATGTTCACCACCTATTCTTAGGGTGGCCATATTCCTTTTTTTTTTTTTTTTGGAACACATGTTCAGTAACCAGGGCCAGATTAAGAGCATCATGGGCCTGGTGCTGAGGTTTTCGGTGGGCCTTTTTATGGAAAAAAAATGAAAATGCAAACAATTTTTCGCTAAAATGAATTAAATATACTCTCACCAGTAATACCAGCCGTGCAGCCTCTGAGCAGCAGCAATACCACCTGCTATGCGGTCTCTCACCAGCAGCAAGATAGGGAGACCACATTTTCAAACTGTCATTTAGGGACAACCCCCTCTTCCCAAAAAAAGATGAGGGTGGAGGATGTAGTCTCGGGGTTGGCAGGGAAATCGGCAGTGGAGGTGATTTGTCAGGCAAATGGCTGGTGTTAGTACTTAAAATCAATCATCCTGACACCATGCTTGATATGGTGTCAGGATGATCAAATTCCATTATTTCAGTTACTACATTGTAATATATAGTGAAATAGTTCAACTCACCATCATGCAGAATCAGTGGGAACCTGAGCTTGTCACTTGCCACCAGATGCAGCTTGTCACTTGCCACCCATAGCCTGCCACCAGATGTAGAGTATCACTTTCCACAGTTGCCTGCCGCTAGATGCAGCATGTCACTTGCCACCAGCAGCCTGCCACCAGATACAGTGTGCCACTTGCAACCAGATACAGTGTGCCACTTGCTACCCACAGCCTGCCACAGATACAGTGTGCCACTTGCTACCCACAGCCTGCCACAGATACAGTGTGCCACTTGCTACCCACAGCCTGCCACAGATACAGTGTGCCACTTGCTACCCACAGCCTGCCACAGATACAGTGTGCTACTTGCCACTAGCAGCCTGCCACCAGATACAACGTGCCACTTGCCACCAGCAGCCTGCCACCAGATACAACGTGCCACTTGCCACCAGCAGCCTGCCACCAGATACAACATGCCACTTGCCACCAGCAGCCTGCCACCAGATACAATGTGCCACTTGCCACCAGATACAGTGTGCCACTTGCCACTAGCAGCCAGCCACCAGATACAGTGGGCCACTTGCCACCAGCAGCATGCCACCAGATACAGTGGGCCACTTGCCACCAGCAGCCTTTCACCAGATACAGTTCGCCACTTTCCAACCACAGCCTGCCACCAGATACAGTGTGCCACTTGCTACCGACAGCCTGTCACCAGATACATTGTGCCACTTGCCACCAGCAGCCTGCCACCAGATACAGTGTGTCACTTGCCTCCAGCAGCCTGTCACCAGATACATTGTGCCACTTGCCACCAGATACAGTGTGCCGCCTGCCACCAGATACAGTGTTTCACATGCCACCACCAGCCTGTCACCATATACATTGTGCCACTTGCCACCAGATACAGTGTGTCACTTGCCACCAGCAGCCTTCCACCAGATACAGTGTGTCACTTGCTACCAGCAGCCTGCCACCAGATACAGTGTGTCACTTGCCACCAGCACCCTGCCACAAGATACAGTGTGCCACTTGCCACCAGCAGCTTGCCACCAGATACAGTGTCACTTGCCACCAGCAGCCTTCCACCAGATACAGTGTGCCACTTGCCACCAGCAGCCTGCCAACAGATAGTGTGCCACTTGCCACCAGCAGCCTGCCACCAGATACAGTGTGCCACTTTCCACTAGCAGCCTGCCACCAGATACAGTGTGCCACTTGTCACCTGCAGCCTGCCACCAGATACAGTGTGCCACTTGCCACCAGCAGCCTTTCATCAGATACAGTGTGCCACTTGCTACCAGCAGCCTGCCACCAGATAGTGTGCCACTTGCCACCAGATACAGTGTGCCACTTGCCACCAGCAGCCTTTCACCAGATACAGTGTGCCACTTGCTACCAGCAGCCTGCCACCAGATACAGTGTGCCACATGCCACCAGCACCCTGCCACCAGATACAGTGTGCCACTTGCCACCAGCAGCCTTCCATCAGATACAGTGTGCCACTTGCCAACCACAGCCTGCCACCAGATACAGTGTGCCACTTGCCAACCACAGCCTGCCACCAGATACAGTGTGCCACTTGCCACCAGCAGCCTGCCACCAGATAGTGTGCCACTTGCCACCAGATACAGTGTGCCACTTGCCACCAGCAGCCTTTCACCAGATACAGTGTGCCACTTGCCACCAGATACAGTGTGCCACATGCCACCAGCACCCTGCCACCAGATACAGTGTGCCACTTGCCACCAGCAGCCTTCCATCAGATACAGTGTGCCACTTGCCAACCACAGCCTGCCACCAGATACAGTGTGCCACTTGCCAACCACAGCCTGCCACCAGATACAGTGTGCCACTTGCCACCAGAAGCCTGCCACCAGATAGTGTGCCACTTGCCACCAGCAGCCTGCCACCAGATACAGTGTGCCACTTGCCACTAGCAGCCTGCCATCAGATACAGTGTGCCACTTGCCAACCACAGCCTGCCACCAGATACAGTGTGCCACTTGCCACCAGCAGCCTGCCACCAGATACAGTGTGCCACTTGCCACCAGCAGCCTGCCACCAGATACAGTGTGCCACTTGCCACTAGCAGCCTGCCACCAGATACAGTGTGCCACCAGCAGCCTTTCACCAGATACAGTGTGCCACTTGCCACTGACAGCCTGTCACCAGATACAGCGTGTCACTTGCCACCAGCAGCCTGCCACTAGCAGCGTGCCACCACATACAGTGTGCAACTTGCCATCAGATGCAATGTGCCACTTGCCACCAGCAGCCTGACCCCAGATACAGCGTGTCACTTGCCACCAGCAGCCTGCCACCAGATACAGTGTGCCACTTGCCACCAGAAGCCTGCCACCAGATAGTGTGCCACTTGCCACCAGCAGCCTGCCACCAGATACAGTGTGCCACTTGCCACTAGCAGCCTGCCATCAGATACAGTGTGCCACTTGCCAACCACAGCCTGCCACCAGATACAGTGTGCCACTTGCCACCAGCAGCCTGCCACCAGATACAGTGTGCCACTTGCCACCAGCAGCCTGCCACCAGATACAGTGTGCCGCCTGCCACCAGATACAGTGTGCCACCAGCAGCCATTCACCAGATACAGTGTGCCACTTGCCACTGACAGCCTGTCACCAGATACAGCGTGTCACTTGCCACCAGCAGCCTGCCACTAGCAGCGTGCCACCACATACAGTGTGCAACTTGCCATCAGATGCAATGTGCCACTTGCCACCAGCAGCCTGACCCCAGATACAGCGTGTCACTTGCCACCAGCAGCCTGCCACTCCCTCCAGGACTCTTCCCGGATGGGTAGAAGGGACAGGGCCTGCATAGTCAAACAAATCCCTGCAGCCCCCACCCCTCCTCATCTGGGATGGTATGGTTGTGTGTAAAATGAATGCCAGCAGTATTGATCAGACCAAGTTCTACAGAGGGGGGAGTGTACACGCCTTTGGGCTCACACTGGTGTGCTGCAGTTTTGGCTGCACTGCTTGTGTATCTGCAGTTTTAGCTGCAGACCTATTGCTTTATATCAGGTTGCATATTTTTGCCGCATTTTCTGACAGTGCACTAAAGATAAAATGCAGCACGCAGGAATTTTGGTGCGCTTTCAGAAAAAACATGCAACCTAATAGAAATCAATAGGACTGTGGGTAAAACGCAGGAAAACTGCGGATACACCAGCAATGGGCCAAAACACAGCAAAGCAGTGTGAACCCACCTAAAACCACAAAGAGCCAAATCTACATATTGACTGCAGTTCTAACAGCCATTGCTGAAGATAAAGGTAAAAGAGGGGGAGAGAAGGGAGATAAGAGTCCAGTCACTGAGCTCACACTTGGATGGTCGGAAGCTCATCACTCAGATATGTGTTCAGTTCACCTTCTATCTGCCGGCTGCTCTGTTCACAATTTCCCAACCCACACGGCTCCTTCACTGCACACAGAGAGAGAAGAGAGAGGGGAGGGGGAAGGCAGAGCCATTTGTGTAGGGGGGAACTGTGCACTGTGACACTAATAACCACAGTAAGCCAACACAGATGCAGCCAGACACCCCTACATTTACACACAGCTTCTCCTGCCCCATAGACGTTTATGGACAGGAGAAATTGGACTTATAATGCTGGCTGGGAAGGCCGATTTTAAGGCAGGGGCCTGGAGCTGCAGCTCCATCAGCCCCTATGTTAATCCGGCCCTGTCAGTAACGTGATTTTATGGACCTCTACTGGCCAGACACTTTATGCTAGTCATAATCAGGGCAATACTCTAGCACAGGGGTCTCAGACTGGTGGTCCTCCAGCCGTTGCAAAACTACAAATCCCATGAGGCATTGCAAGGCTGATCATTACAAGCATGACTCCTTCAGGCAGAGGCATGATGGGACTTGTAGTTCTGCAACAGCTGGAGGGCCACCAGTTTGAGAACCCTGCTCTAGCAGACATTGGGGCAAGGATGTTCTCTTTGTATTGCTTATGAAAATCAATAAAAAAGAGATTTAAGGGGCACATGTGGGGCAAGGTCCATAATGGCAGCATATGTCCAGAGCTCCACACTGAGGCGGGGTGTTTTTCAGCTATACCTCTGGGCACAGTTTTCTGAGGGAGATGGACCACAGTGGGGTACACTGTAGGAGGCACAAGGGACTAAAGAAATGCCAGGAGTTTTAATTTTTGCCACAAGTTTTTGGAAATGAGATATTTCTCACACATGCCATGGGTATATGTGGCATTACACCTCAAAACACATTCTGCTTCTACTCCTGGGGATACTACACGTGTAAGACTTTTTGGGAGCCTAGCCACCTACGGAGCCCCAAAACCAATGACCATCTTCAGGTTTTCAAAGGGTGTTTTTAACCAGCTGCCTTTAAAAATCATATAGTGGGTCAAGGTATCCTATCAACCTCCCTGCCATATAAAAAATAAAAGGTGTGTTTACAATGAACGCCGACAGCAGTGAACCCTGATAAAAGGCTCTTCAACCTTTTACCTACTGTACTAAAAATAAAAACAATGAAAAAAGTTGGATTGCCAGATATGTCTCCATACCACCTCGCCAGACTGTCGAAATCATTATCATCAGCAGTCCTATTGGGTAGCAGTATGACTTCAAGATGTCAGCTTGGCTTTGCTTTACGTACAAATGACAAAGAATGGGAGGGAGGTAAATCTACTATTACTCTTGTAAAAAGGGAAAAAAATGTCCTTGTGGGATAGGCTTTCCCTCACTTTCCAGTAACTATCTGCCACCAGGACCCGAGAGGAAACAAGGCAGGCAGCAATAAAAACCTACAGCACAAACAAGTGGCAACCACTCCAAACTATAAATAGCCTCTGCAGTAAGATGCACATGGAAGGGCAACGAATATCACAAACAAATTAAAATTTCCCAGCACACTTACCAGCTAGCCTGCAAAAAACAAAAACAAATTGACTCTGTTAATAGTTCGCACTAAAAACAGAGAGTTACGTTTACACACATTTGCAAATGTATAAGTAAGCTGCAGCGGCCACATCAAGGCTCCTCTGTATACTGCAGTCCTAATTCTGTAGTCTTGAGAGTCTCCAAGTTGGAGCACATATAGATGGATAGATTAAGGACAGCAGGTTTGCCTGGAGGGTGCCCACCCTTCCTTAACCACTTCCCCCGGGTGGACGTCATATGATGTTCTGGTCTTTGAGTTAAGATATTTGGACGATGCTTGCACCTTCAGGCATCATACAGATATCATTTTTTTTTTTTTTTTTATTAAGCCGGCGATTCCATGTGTTGTTAAAGCCATCTTATCGGCTGATTGCTTTTACAGGCAGCCACCCCTCGCCGGTGTAACATAGAGCTGGCCATTGACTAGATGGCTCCCGGCCATCTCTATGACCCCCGGGGGGCTGTAAGTGACATCATGACATTACTTCTGGCTCTGTTAGATGTAAACACTGCCAGTTTTATATTTCAATGTTTTTATTGAAGTTTTACAGAAAACAAAATGGAACCAATAAAGGACATATAACAGAGTAAGCTAAATCTGTTATACATTGTGACATAGTAAAGGTAGTCTTAAAGGTGAATACAACTGATATACCACAGTAACCACCTGGCATGGACAGTAGCATCCGTGCTACACTTTGATAATAAGGTGATGGGTATCGTCCAATACCCCCTGACACCCCATCTGGGATCAAACTGTGTCATGGGGGGGAGGACAATACGTCTTGCTCTCAATCTTTCAATAGGATAAAAACCCTGTAGCACAGAGGTAACCACAAATGTAGAAAAGCATAAGATTGATATTAACAATAAGACCAAGAGGAATAATAAAATGAGAGGCCAAGTCAGAGCCAAGAAGCCGGACACGTCTCTTAATATATGAACCTTGAATCCTCAGTGGTTATTGAAGGAGGGGAGAGCCAGAGGGTCAGAGAGAACGTGAGGAGCGGACACAAACAATAGAAGGTGGAAAGATACCAGGGAGAATAGATAGGAGACCAGGGTGGAAAGAACCAGTCTTAGAAAATGGTGAGCCGATGGCTCTACAGGAGGAGCGGTATTTTCATATACTTTGCCCTTGGTTCCCATGTCGCCTCAAACTTCTTAGAGGAGTGTAATGCCGCGTACACACGAGCGGACTTTATAGCGGACTTTGCCCAGCGGATTTTTCAACGTACTTTACGACGGACTTGCCTACACACAATCCATCAAAGTCCGTCGAATTCGTACGTGATGACGTACGACCGGACTAAAACAAGGAAGTTCATAGCCACTAGCCAATAGCTGCCCTAGCGTGGCTTTTTGTCCGTCGAACTAGCATACAGACGGCGGATTTTTCGACCGGACTCGATTTCAACAGATAAATTTTAAACAAGTTTCAAATCTAAGTCCGTCCAACTTTTGAGCAAACAAAGTCCACTGGAGCCCACACACGATCGAATTGTCCGACGAAATCCAGTCCGCCGGGCAAAGTCCGCCGTAAAGTCCGCTCGTGTGTACGCAGCATAAGAGCTTGCTAACGATCTTCTCCTAGGCCATAATCCAGGAGATTTCCCTCTTAGCTCTAGTGAAGGAAACAAATGGTTGCTTCCATGTGCAACACTGACAGTTTTTTTGCTGGAAAGCCTGAGATCATTTTTTATTTTTTTTATTTTAGATCTTATGCTTTTCAGCATAAAGGAGAGATGTGGGATCTTATAGACCTGCAATGCCTTATTCCTATAAAAAGGGATGATTACATTCCTTAAAATAAAAGTGATCTAAAAGTAAAAAATGAAAGTGAAGGTATAAAAATAAAATAAATGCTAAAAAATGTTTTTTTCTTAAAGCGCCCCCATCCCCTCGTGCTTACACGCAGAAGCAATGCATATGTAGGTTGTGCCCGCATATGTAAACTACATTCAAACTACACATGTGAGATATCGCTGCAATCGTTCTTGTGAGTGCAATAATTATAGCACTAGATCTCCTCTGTTACTCTAAATTGGTAACCTGTTTTTAAAGTGTTGTCTATGGAGATTTTTAAGTACCGCACTTTGGCGCCATTCCTTGAGGGAGCACAGTTTTAAAGCGTGACATGTTTGGTATCTATTTATTCAGTGCAACATCATCCTTTATATTTTGCTAAAAAATGGGTTATATTGTGCTTTTTTTGCATCAAAATTCATTAAAGTGTATTTTTTTCAAAAAAATTGATTTGAAAAATTGCTGTGCAAATACCGTGTGACATAAAAAATTGCAACGACTGCCATTTTATGTAGGGTCTCTGCTGAAAATATATAATGTTTGGGGGTTCTGAGTAATTCTCTAGCAAAAAATATGGATATATATATAGGAGAGAAATACCAGAATTGGTCTAGGCTGGAAGCAGTTAAAGGCACAGGGACGCACCAGGCGCCCAGTAATAACACAGTGGCAGCCAACGGCATTCAGTTCGTCCCTGCATCTAAAACAGGCGTTCTAAATCAAACCTTCCTCACTATATCAAAAGGTAGGATTTTCACTTTGAATGAACACAAAGTACCGTATATAAAATGCCCAAACATTATTTTTTTATTTTTTTTTTTTAACAACAAGGTTGGTCTTTATTTAAGAAAATATGGTACACAATACACAAATAAAAAACAATACAGTGGTCACATAGAGATCCATATATGTCATATAGAAGGAGCAGGTAAATCGCATACATTAAGATTTATTCGTGCATGACGGCAATACTAAGAGGGGAAAAAGAGAATGGGGGGGGGCAGTGGGAAAAGGAAATGGGGTGGGGGAGGAGTGGATGGGAAGGGGAAGTATCAGGGATAAAGGGGAGGGGTGAGGGGGGGGAGCCAACACAGTGTACAATACCGCACACAAATAGCAGGAAGGTGCTAGGTCACATTAATGGAGACCTCAACCAGGATCAGTCCAGGGCTGCCACACTCTTGTGTACTTCTGAGGACATCCCCTACTTATATATGTCAATTTGTACATAGGTAGGGCAGCATTGACCGAATTTTCCCACGCCCTTACCGTAGGAGGCCTGCTAGAAATCCATTTTAATAAAATCTCTTTTTTGGCATAGAAGAGCAACAGCGAAACTAGCAACTTGGTATATCTAGGTCTCTGGTCATCATCGTGTATGTCCAGTAAGGCTAATTCAGGTGTCAAGGGTATTTCAAGTTGTAGACGAGCATTAATGCCTTCCATTATGGCAGACCAATATAGTGATAGTCTAGGGCAGGCCCAAAACATGTGGATGTAGGAACTATCAGGAGAGTGGCAACGCGGGCAGTCCGGAGACCTCCCTGGGTATATTCTATGCAGTCTCCGAGGCGTAAGGTACACCCTATGGAAGAATTTTGTTTGTATTAATTTATCTCTAGAAGATATCAGTAGTCGAAAGTTATCCGCAAAACTTTCCTCCCATGATTCCCTATCTAGGGCCGGGATGTCAGCCTCCCACTGAGTCCAAAGTATGTCCATCTTTGGAGAGTCTTTTCTAATTAGAGTTAGGTATATTGCAGACAAAGGTTTGGATAGAGACTCTTGGGCCAGTAAATCCTCAACCGCATCCGATTCAAGATCGAGTGATGTCGGGAAATGTGCCCGGAATGCAACTGATGGTAGCGGAATATCATCCTTCCAGGGAGATCGTACCTCGCAACCAACTCCTGAAAGGAACACAGAGATCCCGCCACCACCACATCTTTCAGTATTTTAATGTTATACCGGGCCCAAAGTTGCGGGTCAGGGATCGACCTAAAGTGTGGGAATGATGGGTTACCAAACATTATTTTTTACTTGTTTGGATAGTGTATTGAATAAAGTCCTGTAATTTTTAATTTTTTTTTGGCATCTGTGGGAACTTTTCCCAGAGACACAACAGGAAGTGACAGAAAGTATCTCTGCTACGCTGCGGTGCATAGTAATTAATGAAATACCCCTTTGGATTAACAGTACCTTACATTGTAGAAACGCAAGGCGCCGCTCCCCGCTGACTATACCTGACACCAACCTGGACAGGAAAACGGCAATGGCAGCTTCCTTCCTTCCTTCCTTCCTTCCTTCCTTCCTTCCTTCCTTCCTTCCTTCCTTCCTTCCTTCCTTCCTTCCTTCCTTCCTTCCTTTTTTCCTTTCTCTCTCTCTCCTTGCAGGGTTACTGAAAATATTTATTTGACAAGTTTATATCACAAGAATTTTTTTTGTTTTTGTTTTTTCTATTCACTGTTCATTAAAAACATCTGCAAGTAAAGATGCAGCACATAAAATATCAGGCAAGAACAATGCCAGCATTAGAAAAAAATATCAACTCTAGCAAAAATATTAGTTAAAAATTAGGGAGTATTTGAAATGACTAAATACAAACACAGCAATACAAACAAGCATTTTTGGACAGGAGAATGGTGGGCAGTCTATTTTGAAACCCAGGCCCTCGGTAAAAAAAATAAATAAATGTTTTTATATTTTATATGAATGTAATTATTACACATATATATGCATGTGTGCCCTGTGAGTTCACCTGCACCACATATCCTGTGTTCATTGTGATCCAGTACAGCCAAAAAGAGACACCACTTACAGGCAAAAACACAGAAGAACAAGGGGAATTGAAAGTGATACTAAACACACACTATTTAATTTACATTGTCCGTTTTATTTCTGTACATGGATGATGGCACTGTAATTATTTTAATAAAAAGATCGAAGTACCTTTTTCCTAATCGATATACAGCTGTCACATGACCAAGATCTTTCCCAGCCTATCTGCTGGGAAACATAAGCAGGAGGAGCTTCTAGTCCTCTGCTGCTGGCCACATGTTCAAAATAAAAAACAGCCTTTGGAATACAGAGTAAAAATAATTTATATCTATAAACTGTTTAAGTTGTCATACAAATATATATTTGAAATCAAATTCTTCTTATTTTTTTTTTGGCAATAACATGGTGTGGTCGGATTTCTGCCACTTACAGGCTGTGCCACAGCCCTCCGGCCTATGTCTTAGAATAAGAGGGGGTGAAGCCTCCATCAATCTACATATAACATCCCTCCCTCATTGTGTTTAGCTGGTTAGTGGGCATTGAGGAGGAGGGGAGGCAGTGGGCTGTCATTTACCACTGTGTATACACCCACATGTGTGACTCTATAGTCGCATGGACTGCTCAGATGTGCTAGGGAGGAAATGCTCAGCATAGATAGAAATCACTAAAAACTGAGCAGGTGCAGAGCTGCCAACACTGCTCTGGAAAATCCCTAGCTGAATAGGAGACTTGGACAGAAGGGGAAGATAGAGAGCAGCAGGATCAACCAGGTTTTTTGCTGAATGCAGAAAATGACTCTCATAGTGACTGAGTGAGTATGAACAGCATGTAATACAGCATTTATTGATAGTGTTTTTTATGATGTGGGTTTAGTGACACAGTAAAAGGTAAGTTTTACCAAGGTTTATTAGCTGCACTGGAAACTTTTTGGGATGTTGGCAATGCGCCCATAATACCACTTACACTATTTCTACATTACATGTGTTCATAGTGATGTTTTTTTTAATTGGCTCATAGCATCAGATTACAGAACACCAAAGTCTTAGAAATGTCAATTTATACCTGTACTTTTTTTTCTTCGTACCAGAATGAATTTGTTATATCTTCTGTTTGCTGTAAATATGTTTTCGTTTTTTTCTGCCTTCCTGTAGAAACACAGAGTGACTTCTACCCTGTACCACCTCCTTACAGCGTAGCCACTACTCTTCCAACCTATGATGAGGCTGAGAAGGCCAAAGCCGCAGCAATGGCGGCAGCAGCTGCCGAAGCGGCACAGAGGGTAAGTTGTGTTTTTATAGAATGTGACTTCCTAAATGTGAAGTTCTTAATGTTTCAATTTTTTCAATTTGTCTTCTAATGATTGATGCTAAAGTGTTTTCAAACATGCTAAACATATGTCAAGAAGCATCACTGTTTTACTGATGTCATAATATTGTACTGTCATTCAGATTTCAAGGAGAACATCAGAATAAATGAATCTGAAGTGCACATTTGCTTTTACCATACAGAGCACAGGTACAATTTTAAAGGAGAGCTGAACCCAGGAAAAAATTCTAGTATGGGCAGCTTTGTAAGAGAAGAGACTTTGTATGTCTTCTGCTCAAAGCTCTCTTCACTCTCACTAGAAGGTTTATTACCATGATCTGCTACACATGTGTAGTGCATTGTACACACTTGGTATCTGTTAGCTAAGTTCTATGGACGTGCAACTCTATGACACATGTGAGTTGCATCATCAGTGGCCACCCTATGGATGGTGAAAAAATATGCCACAACGAGATGAGCTTCCATTAAGATGGCGTCGTTGACTGGCAAGGGAGATAACAGAGCTGTCACAGGTGGAGCAGGACAAACACAAAGGTAAGTTTTGTATAATGTGAATGTAAGTTGTTCATACATGCACAATATTACAAGTGCAAACCCCCTACCCACCACAGCCCTTCTTTCAGTTCTGCTTTAAAGACCAAGTCAAATTTCATTTTCTAGAATAGTGTTCTGCCCCCCCCCCCGGGGGACAAAGTACCTGTAGTAATTTGTCACATCTTCCTACGTGGAAGACTAGCACATGGCCATACAGGATGCTCCCCTTTCCCCCACAGCTGTCCAACAATGCAGCTAGCAAGAAGATGACTGCATGGCTAGCCAATGCTTGTCTTTAGTATTTTCCTAAGACAAGGGCTGGCAAGAGGAATGTAGAGGAAATAGGGGCTGACACACCCCCTTCCTCTACATTCCTCTTGCTGCCACTTGTTTTATGAAAGTGCTTAGAGCTGGAGATAAGTGTCAGCTATCAATGCAGTCAACTTGCTAGATGCATTGTTGGATGACCATGGGAGGAGGGAGGCATCCTCACCAATCACATAGCTAGCCCTTAAAGTGATTGTAAAGTCTCATTATTTATTTATTTTTCTATAAAAATAACAAACCTGTTATACTTCCCTGCCCTGTGCAGTGGATTTGCACAGAGCAGCCTGGGATCCTCCTCTTCTTGGGTCCCTCTTCTGTGCCCCTGGCCCTTCCCTCCTGTTAAGTGCCCCCATAGCAAGCAGCTTGAGCTGAGTCACAGCTCCCTGTGTCCATTCAGGCTCTCTTTCTCTCCTGATTGTCTAACTGACTTTGACAGCAGCGGGAGCCAGTGGTGCCGCTGCTGTGTCTCAGCCAGTCAGGAGGAAGAGTCCCGGATGGCCGAGACACTCGTGGACATCGCTGCACAGAGATGGGGCTCAGGTAAGTAATAGGGGGGCCGTAGGGGGCTGCTGCACACAAGGCTTTTTTTATCTTGATCCATAGAGATAAAAAGCCTTCTGACTTTACAACTCCTTTAATAGTAAGTAGGAAGATGGGACAAAGTACTACATGTACTTTTCCCCTGGTGGACAGATCACTGCAATTAAAAAGGAAATTAGACTTTTTTTTCTATAGCTGGAATAGGAAAATGCACGCTTCACATATTTGAAATTATTATTTTTTCTTTTTTGTGAAGGACATTTAAAACGTTAGCTCTGCTTGCTAAAATTGTGCACAAATATGATTTTTGAACCCTCTTCTGTTTTACATATATCTGAGTGTTTAGGGGGTATTAGATGTTGTGGTACTGGAAAATTGTTGACATTTTCTGCTTTTGTTTAAGATGTTGGTAACTCAAAGTACAGTAGTTCAGGTTATGTACTATATAGTCACATCTAGAGTCCTCGAGATGAGAATTACAATAAGTGCATCATGCTTCTAAATTAGTTGAGTGAAATTCTAACCTCACATCTTATTTAGCTGGGAGTTAAAGTATAGCCAGTGCTTTGTTGGCTTTACTTCTCTTATGAATTACATGAGTGCAGTTCGTCTGCACTCATGTGACCTATTTTCAGCCTACAGCACGCTAAAGCTTGCTGACGTCATAGGGGCGGTCTAGGCTCTGAAAAAAACCTGACAATTTGGTCGTGATCCACTCGGATGCCTGAACCGGCAGTTGACTCAACCTCTCAGCGAGCACTTGAGGGGCAGAACACATAGCGGTGACTTTCAGTCACCAACTCTCCACTGCCTGAAGACCGAGAGCTGAGCGATTAGCAGTGTTTGATCGCTCAGTTCTTGGTCTGGAGCCGACGGGGGATAGATGCAGCATCGGACTTATTCTGATGCATTTGGATGCATTCACCTAGGTGAGTATACGTTTTTTTTTTTTTTTTTTTTTTTCACGAATTCCATACTTTTCTTTTTGAAGTGTGTGCAAACCTAAAAACAAAATTTTAATATATTGCAGATTACCAGTTCTTAAATGTAGTGGCTGCATTTTTTTTTTTTTTTGTCTTTTTCCCCCATTTTTATGTTTACCTGGTAATCCTGCAAAAAAACACTTTTTTCCTGTCCCTGGTTAGCTATGCTCACTCACTGCACTGTAGCTATAGAGTGAGCCGTAGTTGGACTTTAATCATATCTGCCTTTGCTCGTCCCGATTGCATGGAAAGATGGGCAGATGCAGATATTACCTTTTGTACCACCACCCCCTCCCTTTTAGAATGTAAGCTCTACGAGCAGGGCCCTCCTGTACCTTTTGTATTGTACTGTAATTGTGTTGTCCCCCTTATACATTGTAAAGCGCTGAGTAAACTGTTGGCGCTATATAAATCTCGTATAATAATAATAATTAGTATTTCATACAAATGAGATAACATTGTTTATGCTTCCAGTTCAACTTACAGGCAGTGACAAGAAAAATGTATTTATGGCAAAATCAAAAGATATTTACTTGGTTTGCTAAAAATGTTCCTAGCCTGAAAAACGAAAAGCATTGCTGCAAAATATTAGCCCTCCTGCACACAGGACATTTTTTTCCTCCCCTGGGCACCTTTGCTGTAGGGGAGGAAAATGTAGCTGAAAAAAAATGTGCCTAAAGCCTTGTTTAAACCAGGTTCACGCGCTTGCCATTGATGCATTCTATTGGCTAGAATATCAGTTTATTCTGGCCATTAGAATGCATTAACACACAAACATGCCTAAACGCTCTAGCAGTAACACTCTGGTGGTATGTTTCTTTTTCTGCCTCGAAATGTCTGTAAATGCCTAGGTGTGCATGAACACACACAGTGCCTTGAAAAAGTATTCATACCCCTTGACATTTTCCACATTTTGTCATGTTACAATCAAAAATGTAAAATGTATTTTATTGGGATTGTATGTGATAGACCAACACAAAGTGGCACATAATTGTGAAGTGGAAGGAAAATGATAAATGGTTTTCAAAATTTTTTACAAATAAATATATGAAAAGTGTGGCGTGCATTTGTATTTAGCCCCCTTTACTCTGATGCCCCTAACTAGAATCTAGTGGAACCAATTGCATTCAGAAGTCGCCTAATTGGTAAATAAAGTCCACCTGTGTGTAATTTATTCTCAGTATAAATACAGCTGTTCTGTGAAGCCCTCAGAGGTTTGCTAGAGGACCTTGGTGAACAAACCACATCATGAAGGAACACACCAGACAGGTCACGGATAAAGTTGCAGAAAAGTTTAAAGCAGAGTTAGGTTATAAAAAAATATCCCAAGCTTTGAACATCTCACAGAGCACTGTTCAATCCATCATCCGAAAATGGAAAGAGAATGGCACAACTGCAAACCTACCAAGACATGGCCGTCCACCTAAACGGACAGGCCGGGCAAGGAGAGCATTAATAAGAGAAGCAGCCAAGAGGCCCATGGTAGCTGTGGAGGAGCTGCAGAGATCCACAGCTCAGGTGGGAGAATCTGTCCACAGGACAGGACGACTATTAGTCATGCACTCCACAATTTTGGCCTTTATGGAAGAGTGGCAAGAAGGAAGACATTGTAGAAGGAAAGCCAAAAGAAGTCCTGTTCGCAGTTTGAGAGAAGCCAACTTTTTGGCCTAAAAGCAAATTGTTATGTGTGGTGGAAAACTAATGCCCCGTACACACGGTCGGACTTTGTTCGGACATTCCGACAACAAAATCCTAGCATTTTTTCCTACGGATGTTGGCTCAAACTTGTCTTGCATACACAAGGTCACACAAAGTTGTCGGAAAATCCGATCGTTCTGAACGCGGTGACGTAAAACACGTACGTCGAGACTATAAACGGGGCAGTGGCCAATAGAATTCATCTCTTTATTTATTCTGAGCATGCCTGGCACTTTGTCCGACGGATTTGTGTATACACGAATGGAATTTCCGGCAACGGATTTTGTTGTCGGAAAATTTTATAGCCTGCTCTCAAACTTTGTGTGTCGGAAAATCCGATGGAAAATGTGTGATGGAGCCTACACACAGTCGGAATTTCCGACAACAAGGTCCTATCACACATTTTCCTTCGGAAATTCCGACCGTGTGTACGGGGCATTACACTGCACATCAACCTGAACCCACCATCCCCACTGTGAAACATGATGACAGCATAGTGTTGTGGGGATGCTTTTCTTCAGTCGGAACAGGGAAGATGGACAGAGTTGATGGGAAGATGGATGGAGCCAAATACAGGGCAATCTTAGAAGAAAACCTGTTAGAGTCTGCAAAAGACTTGAGACTGGGGCTGAGGTTCACGTTCCAGCAAGACAACGACCCTAAACATACAGCCAGAGCTACAATGGAATGGTTTAGATCAAAGCATATTCATGTGTTAGAATGGTCCAGTCAAAGTCCAGGCCTAAATCTAATTGAGAATCTGTGGCAAGACTTGAAAATTGCTGTTCACAGACGCTCTCCATCCAATCTGACAGAGCTTGAGCTATTTTACAAAGAAGAATGGGCAAAAATGTCACTCTCTAGATGTGCAAAGCTGGTAGAGACATCCCCAAAAAGACTTGCAGCTGTAATTGCAATGAAAGGTGGTTCTACAAAGTATTGACTCAGGGGGGCTGAATACAAATGCACACCACACTTTTCACATATTTATATGTAAAAAATGTTGAAAACCCATTTATCATTTTCCTTCCACTTCACAATTATGTGCCACTTTGTGTTGGTCTATCGCATAAAATCTCAATAAAATACATTTACGTTTTTGGTTGTAACATGACAAAATGTGGAAACTTTCAAGGGGTATGAATTCTTTTTCAAGGCACTGTAGGCTACCATAGAAGCGGCATTTTTGATGTCCTGTCTGCATGAGGCCTTAAATTTATATTCTTGGGTTTAGATATCTTTTATTGACAGAAGTGCAGTGTTGGGAATAGAGCCCCGCACAAGTATCCCTGTCTTCTGTCACTTGCAATATTATCAGATCAGTTACTAGACATATCAGTTACTGCCCATAGCCAGACCCCTGGCAGTGACCATATCTCAGGGAGACAATAAGATTGGAAATCCATTATGAGCTATTAATTCCACGCCTTCTTCCTGAAATTGTTGGCCAAATGTTTGTCAAGGATACACCGCCTCCTAACATACAATCATATTGCAGTCTGATAATTAACACTCCGTTTGAAAACAAAGGAGTTTATTTACTAAAGGCAAATCCACTTTGCACTACAAGTGCACTTGGAAATGCAGTTGCTGTAGATCTGAGGGGGACATGCAAGAAAAAAAAAAAAGGGTATTTTTGCTTGTACATGATTGGATGATAAAATCAGCAGAGCTTCCCCTCGTTTTCAGATCTTCCCCTCAGATCTAGAGCGACTGCACTTCCAAATACACTTGTAGTGCAAAGTGGATTTGCCTTTAGTAAATCAACCCCAATGTCTCATGTCTATGGGTAATTTATGTATCTAATGAACAACTGTGCAGAATAATCAATCACTATTTTATACAACCCAAAGCTGGCCATACATGGATCGAAATTTGTCCGGTTCAACAGGGACCTGCAGATTTTTGATCTATAAATGGGCAGGCTGATTGTACCTAAGTCAGTCCATCGATTTAACTTGGTACAACCAACCTGTCAGATTTTTCAACATGTGATTACTGTCAGGGGCTATAGCCACTAGCAGTAACCATTGTATTGTGCCAGCCGGGAATGCTTCCCGCACTCTCCACTGGTAGAATACAAGAGCGCAATGGGGTAATCAAGCTGTTTTCTTTCCTTCCACCCGAATAGAAATTTTAGTTGCGAAACCGAAAATTCAGGATACCTTTTGGCTGGAAATGATAGTTTTAAAAAATAAAATTATTTTTATATATAAAAATATATATTTTCTTATATTTGACCTTTTTATTTAATATTATGAATTTAAATGAATATGATTTTTTTTTGTCAGTCATTATTGGCACCTTTAGCGCAAGAAAAGCTCAAGAAAAATGCATCCCATGAAATTCTATGTATGTCTTCACACTGGTCCCTTGCGGTGTTAAAAATGCTGCTTGCTGCATTTTTGGACAGTTAAAAAAAACACACCTCCCCGTTGAAATGCATTGAAAACACAGCAAAAATGCATCAGTAAAGCACCCGTGTACATCAATAAAGCACCCCATTTTTTTTTTTAATGCGGTTTTTAAATCACATGACCTATGAAAAACACACCATAAGCACAGTAAAATCGTGGCAAAATCGCACACCTTATTGGCTCCTTTTCCTTTATTGGAAAAATGGCAAAAACACAATTTTCGCCTGAAATTTTGGTGCATCTCTAGTTCAGATACTAGCTGGCATAATATCTGCATGGAGTATGCATGCCTTCTTTTCATTTGTGAGGTTTTTCTCTGGGTTCTTTGGTTTTCTTCACAGTTTTGGAAATATGGTCTTATCAGATGGCTGGGTAGAGGCAAGTTTCTCCAGTGGTACTAATGGGAAAGGTATTCATACTGTGTAATTTGCTACACAGTTTGTCCCCATGCACACAGATGTCTTGAGGCTGCAAAGTCCCCTAGCATAAAATCTCTGGTGCTTTTCTGAACCCGGGGAGCTGCAAGTGGTGCATACAGCAGTCCAAACAAGTGAATGGCTGTATGCAGCAATACTCATGTAAACACTGATGGTTTGTGCATCAGTGGTTATTAGTGCATTCGTGTATGGCAGGGATATGCAATTAGCGGACCTCCAGCTGTTGCAAAACTACAAGTCCCATCATGCTTTTGCCTCTGGGTGTCATGCTTGTGGCTGTCAGAGTCTCGCTATGCCTCATGGAACTTGTAGTTCTGCAACAGCTGGAGGTCCGCTAATTGCATATCCCTGGTGTATGGCAAGTTTCACCAAACCCGCAACTTGTCCGTTTGAGAAATGCACTGTACACGCATAAGCAGGTAAATGCTGATGCACGTTCCATTTGTGAGTATGGCCATGTACAGCAATTCATTTGTATGGGCTGCTGTACGTACCACATGTGGCTCCCCTGCCACCAGAAATTTTATGCTAAAGGACTTTGCAGCCTCCAGACGTCTGCATGCATGAGGCCTTTGATGGCAGTATATAAAATAAGTACTGTATTTATTGGTGTATAACATGCACCTTCAATTTAAGAGGGAAGTTTCAGGAAAAAAGTTTTTTTTTCAAAATAAACCACTTTAAAGCAAAATAATGGTCAGTGCCCACCAATGCAGCCTGGTTAATGCCCATCTGCAGCCTCAATGCAGCCTGATCTGTGCCCATCTGCAGCCTCAATGCAGCCTGATCTGTGCCCATCTGCAGCCTGATCTGCGCCCATCTCCCATCAATGCAGTCCAATGCCCATCTGCAGTCTCACCATCTCTCATGCAGGAAGTCACCGAGCCGTTACTCGGCAGTCACATACACCAGCTCCTGTGATTGACAGAACACTGGTCCAATGCCGGTGGCGGAGGCGGGACTGTGTGTGTGACCTCAGAGCCGAGTGAGAGCCGATTATACAGGAGATGATGGCTCAGTGAATTCCAGGGGCGCTCGTCTCCCTCCTTCCCCTCCGAGGTACACCATCGGCGTATAACACGCACCCGTGATTTGCCCCCTATTTTCAGGGGGAAAAAGTGCGTGTTATACCCACATACGGGTAAAAGGGACTCCTGCTTCTAGTCAATGTCAGATCGTTAAACTCTTATGCCGCGTACACACGGTCGGACTTTTCGTCTACAAAAGTCCAACGGACGCTGACGGACTAAAGCTGGCTGGTAATCCGATCGTGTGTGGGCTTCTCCGGACTTTCAACATACTTTTTTAGCCTCAAATCCGACGTACTTTAGATTTGAAACATGCTTCAAATCTTTACTTCGTAACTACGACGGACCCCGAAATCCGCTCGTCTGTGTGCTAGTCCGACGGACAAAAAGCCACGCTAGGGCACCTATTGGCTACTGGCTATGAACTTCCTTATTTTAGTCCGGTGTACGTCATCACGTAAGAATTCGATGGACTTTTGTGTGATCGTGTGTAGGCAAGTCTGTTCGTTAGAAAGTCCGCCGCAAGTCCGCCGAAAGTCTGCCGGAAGTCTGTCGGACAGGCTGTCTGACTTTTGTAGACGAAAAGTCCGACCGTGTGTACGCGGCATTATCTTTTAGCCTTGGATTGAGCAGGTAATGGTTACAACCATATACATTTTTTTTTTTTTTTGTTTTTTTTTTGTCTGTGTCACATAAGAGTGGACATCCCTAAACTTCCCACTCCAGAGACCCAACAGAAAGTGAAGTTTAGGCTAGATTCGCATGGATGACAAAGTGCGTCCAGCAGCAGTCATCACAGGTAATCGCTGGCTTGGTGGACAGCCATGTATATCTGCAGCTATCCACTTCTGGAAGACAGAAATAGCTGCAGGTATCTGCAGATTCCTTCCGATGTCATTCCCAGTGGAACTAGTGACGCGGGTGGTTGTAGCTTTAGTCTATCAAAAGTAGGGCAGATCCAGATTTGGACTTGTTTTCATCGGCTTTGTTTTTTGTTTTTCAAGAAAAAAAAAAGAAAAGATTTAGCTAGAAATACATTTTACCAGTCTAACTCTTGAGAAAGTACATGTGTCTCAGTGTGCTAATGTGGTTTTCATGTCATCCTTCCTCTTTTGTTTCTTGAACATGTTCCCACGTAATGCTGAGTTTCTACATTCTTCTGATTTCTCTGTAGCTGTTTTGTATACATCTGCTGGTGATCTGTCTAGAAATGAGTACATATAAACAGATTTTGTTTCAAGAGGAGGTCCGCCCGCCCCTTTAAAAATTAAAAGTCAGCAGTCTCACCTACTGTAGCTGCTGACTTTTAACATTAGGACACTTTCCTGTCCTGGAGTCCAGCGATGAGGGCACCGCAAGTGATCTTCAGATCGGCTGGTTGGGTGCTGCCGCAGCCATTGCTACTAAGGGAACCCAGCAGTGTAGCCTTTCGGCTTCAAGGCCGGGCCCCTACTGCACATGCGCGAAGCGGGGCTGTGCTCTTTCACTGGCCAACAGAAGAGGAGGAGGGGGACCGAGCTGCTGACGTAGATCGCCACGGCCCGGTCTCCCAGAAGTGGGACCGGATACCTGTCAAAGGTATCCGCTCCCCCCCCCCCCCCCACTAAAGGTGACAAATGTGGCACCAGAGGGGGGGGGGGGAGGAATCGGATGAGTGGAATTCCACTTTTGGGTGGAACTTCGCTTTCAGTTATGATCTGTCGGATCAATAACCATGCAGTGTGAAGGCCTACCTAAACAATAGATTTAAATATAACCAATACGTTAGATCCTCATACAGCTGATGGTGGATTTTGTTAATCCAGCAGACTATCTTTAACTTCAGCTCTTGCATCTGTACCACCCCTTTTGAACCAGAGAAGTCTTTACGTTTCAGCTATAGGCCTGTTGATTCAGTTATACGTTTGTCATTACTTTAACCACTTCAGCCTCGGAAGATTTGGCTGCTCAAAGACCGGGCCATTTTTTGCGATATGGCACTGCGTCGCTTTAACTGACAATTGCACGGTCGTGCGACGCTGTACCCAAACAAAATTGACGTCCTTTTTTTTCCCACAAATAGAGCTTTCTTTTGGTGGTATTTGAGCATCTCTGCGGTTTTTATTTTTTGCGCTATAAACAAGAAAAAGAGAGACAATTTTGAAAAAAGCACAATATTTTGTACTTTTTGCTATTATAAATATCCCCAATTTTGTTTAAAAAAAAAAAGCTAATTTTTTTTCTCAGTTTAGGCCGATATGTATTCTTCTACATATTTTTGGTAATAAAAATTAAACATTGCAAAAAGCATATATTGATTGGTTTGAGCAAAAGTTATAGCGTCTACAAAATAGGGGATAGAGTTATGGCATTTTATTATTATTGTTATTATTTTTTACTAGTAATGACGTCGATTTTTTTTTTTTTTATCGTGACTGCGACATTATGGCGGACACATTGGACACTTTTGACACATTTTTGGGGACGATTGACAATTATTTACTGTATAAATGTCACTGACAGGAAAGAGGTTAACACTAGGGGGCGATCAAGGGTTTAACTGTGTTCCCTGACTGTGTGTTATAACTGTAGGGGGAGGAGACTGACTATAGAAGATGACAGATTGTGATTCCTAGCATTGTTCATTTTGGCAGCAAATTTCGATTTAGTTTTAGTCTTAGGACTAAAATGCCATTTTAGTTTTATTCCCATTTTAGTCCTCTGAAAGTGTTTTGTGTTAGTTTTAGTCTTATGCCGCGTACACACGAGCGGACTTTTCGACCGGACTGGTCCGACGGTCAAACCCGACGGACTTTCGGCAGACGTCCGAAGAACTTTTCGAACAAACTGACTTGCCTACACATGATCACACCAAAGTCCGATGACGTACGACCGGACTAAAATAAGGAAGTTGATAGCCAGTAGCCAATAGCTGCCCTAGTGTTGGTTTTCGTCCGTCGGACTAGCATACAGACGAGCAGACTTTTCGATAGGAAATGGGTCCGGCGGAGTTTTGACGTAAAGATTTGAAACATGTTCCAAATCCAAAGTCCTTCAGATTTTCGACCGAAAAAGTCCGCTGCAGGTCCGATGAAGCCCACACACGGTCGAATTGTCTGCCGGACTCGGTCCGTCAGGCCAGTCCGATCGAAAAGCCCACTCGTGTGTACGCGGCATCAGTCTTTGACTAAAATGCCATTTTAGTTTTAGTCCCATTTTAGTCATCGTATTTTAGTCAACTAAAATCTCCAGTACATTTTAGTATAATATAATCATTTTAGTCAACTAAAATTGAATGTGCACAATACAAAGCCCCCCACAGTACACGGCACAGCCCCCCACCCTATGCACAATACAAAGTGTTGCTCCTCCTCCGAGCAACACTCGGAATAGGAGGAAAGCGGCCAACAAGAACAAAGCTATTGAGGTTAGAAGCTTCAGCTTACAAGAAGTGACACAGGAGGAGGAGCAGTATGGGAGAAGGGGCTGGCAATGAATTTTTCCTAATGATAGACTTTGCTGGCAGTGCTGTCCAAGGGCCAGGGAAGGCGGGGGCGGCTGGCTTGACCACCCCCCAATGTGTGGCACCCGGGGGCAGATCACCCGATCCCCGCCCCCTATTGGTAAAAAACAAAGGAGCCGATGTACAGCTACGACGGGTCGCGGGATCGTGCCACCCTGCTGCAGTATAATGACGGCGGCTGGTCGGCAAGTGGTTAAAGTGTTACTAAACCCACAACAGTAAAATCCGTCTATATATGCAGTAAAGCATGCTTGTTATACTTGTGGTGGAACCTAAAGGGTTAATCCTCTACATTGTGTTAAAAGGCTGTTTGATCATGTCTTTTCTGATCCTCTTCTTCTTCCATGATCCCCAGTCTATCTGCTGATAGAATAGAGCCTTGAGGGCAAGCTGCTCAGTTTGGTGTGTATTGCTAGAGTTTTTTTTTTCTTGGGAGAGTGCATGTGATCACCACAGGACCAATCGGCACTGTCCAAACAGGTCTAGACAGAGGGGCAGGGGTCCTGCAGCCTCATAGGACAATCAGGGGAGAATGAAAACTCCTCCTACAAGCTTTAACTGGACACTGATAGAAGTCACAAGACTGCTCTAACTGCTGATGAGAAAAGGTATTGCAGTTTATGTTTACTAAAAGAATTCAATTTCCATGTTCTGTGTACTGTGGGAGACCAGATATAGTGAATGCAGAGTCCTGGGTTCAGTAACGCTTTAAAATAACAAATATTATTTTCATAGAAACAAGGTTTCCTCTGCAATATTGTCTTGCAAAAATAATCAAAAGTACAATCTTTAGACAAAAGCTATGACATTAAAAAAAATTCACTTTTTTGACCAGTGTTACTATTAAAATATCTAGGGGTTGATTTACTAAAGGAAAACATACTGTGCGCTGCACATGCACTTGCTTCAGAGCTTAGTACATGAGGTAAAGCTTCACTTTGCAAAGGATACTCAATCCGCATGCAAGTGAAATTAAAAAACTATAAAAACTATTTTATTAAAAATGTAAAAAACATTTTTGCTTGTACATGATTGGATGATAGAAAGAGCTTCCCCTTCCCCACAGGCACTAGGCAAGAGTACTGACTATGCCCGCCCTTTCCACCCGCCCCCCCCTTCCATTCATAAAAGTTGTACTATAGCTTCCATCAATGAAAAGCGGGGGTCAGAGGTTTCAGTCATCTGCCCAGTCTCTATTTATAGAGCACTTTTTATTTTACCTAAACTTAGCCTTTGAAGCAGAACTAAAATGAAAGAATAAATCGCCTTTTGCAAAAAATTTTTTTTATAAATTCACTTTTTTTTGCAGCTAAAAAAATGCATTTATTATTTTTTTTTTCTTTTTTTAAAGCATTGCACTTACGATCGGCAGATCAAGGGTGTAATGCCAGTCTCCTGCAGGCTGTCAGTGTAGCTGTCTTGCCCGTACCTCCAATACAGGCAGGCAGTTACTAAATGACAAGAAGCTCAATGAACTACCTAGAGTGCTCCTCTGTGCCCTGGTAGTTCATTGAGAACTACAAGCCAAAGCCACAAAGGCTGGCGGTAGTTGTACAACATTAATTCACAAGGATTTGACACGGCCATGTGGACAGGGCCCAGCACAGCCGCGCTCTTTTTGAATTGTGACAGGAGGGGGGGGGGGGAGCGGGCAGATGCTAAACATGTTACATGTTACACCCTAAGGCTCCATTCACACCTAAGCGTTTTGTAGCTTGAAGCTTCAAGCTACAAAACGCTTGAGGGGAAAAAATCCATTATTCTCTATGGAGATGGTTCACATCTCCACTACGAGTCGCCTGAAGCTCAAAGAAGTTCTGGACCCTTTTTTGTTGCTTGAATCGGGCAGATTTGGGAGTTTTTGGAGCATATTCACCCAGGAAGCAGATGACAAAATCTAAAAACACAGCAACAAATGATGAAACAGATGATAATTTTTTCCTAATGGCTAATAAAGAAAATGCTGCATGGAAACACGCAAATATGCCCAACAAAACGCCTGAAAAAATGCTCAAACACGCTACGCTCAGGTGTGAATGGGGCCTAAATATGGGTGTAACATGTTCAGAAAGGTGACCTTTGCTAAAAAAAAAAAAAAAATGGGTAGGCTTTTTTGGAAGAGCAAACTGTGGCTAGTTATTTACTAAAGGCAAATCCACTTTGCACTACAAGTGCACATGAAATTGCACTGAAAGTGCACTTGGAAGTGCAGTCGCTGTAGATCCCAGGGGGACATGCAAGGAAAATAAAAAACAGCATTTTAGCTTGCACATGATTGGATGATAAAATCATCAGAGCTTCCCCACATTTCAGATCTACCCCTCAGATCTACATCGACTGCACTTCCAAGTGCACTTTCAGTGTAATTTCAAGTGCACTTTGCTCTTGTAGTTTGCACTTGTAGTGCAAAGTGGATTTGCCTTTCGTAAATAACCCCCCTGTGTGTCTTTTTCCTTGCTTGTTAGCAAGGTTTTCCTAGTTTTACACTTTGCCACGCATGCACAACTTCCACATACCATCTGTAGGATCCACGTGCTGGAACAAAGTAATTGGTAGCTGGCCAAAGATTAAACTCTGGACCAGACCAGCAGAAGATAGTGGCAGTAACAGAGTACAGAGGGGGAGATATTGTGCCATGATGTGTGAATAAGCTGTGCATACTTGCACATTATGGTAAAAGCCCTGGGGATTAGGGATGCACCGATACCATTTTACAATGAGTACAAGAACCGATACTTTTTGTTTTAGTACTCGCCGATACCAATTACCGATACCTACCGCAACTGTTATTTTTTTATTTTATTTTTTTTTTAACTGCAGCTGTCAGCAGTGGTACAAAGCATTGAAAAGTTATTTACAAATGAAATAAATAGATTTTTTTTTTTTTAATTTAACGCTTTTTCAATGTGAAATGTGTAAATATATGTTAATATATATGTGTAAAAAGATTCACTAACAAAGCAAACAAAAAAAAAGTTTTAATTGTTTATCGTTTATAAAATAGACGTGAACAAAAGAAAAAAAACAGTAAAATAATAATTAAATGGAGGAGAATAGGGAGTTAATTAAGGCTGATTAGAGTAAATTAAGGTTAATTAAAGGGTTAAACAGAGGAACATTTGTTCATCCCTTTGATCTGCAGATGAAAAAACAGAAATATACAAAAAGAAACAATGTTTCTTTTTATTTTAGTGTTTCAGGGCTGAGGTTGGAAATAAAAATGCCAATAAACATGTTTTGTTTTTGACAGCTCCAATTACCAGACTTTTTTAACCACTTAAGGACTAGCCTCATTTTGAGATTTTGGTGTTTACATGTTTAAAACAGTTTTTTTTGCTAGAAAATTACTTAGAACCCCCCAAACATTATATATATTTTTTTCTAACACCCTAGAGAATAAAATGGTGGTCATTGCAATACTTTTTTTCGCACTGTATTTGCGCAGCGGTCTTACAAGCGCACTTTTTTTGGAAAAAATTCACTTTTTTGAATAAAAAAAATAAGACACCAGTAAAGTTAATCCATTTTTTTTTTTATATTGTGAAAGATAATGTTATGCCAAATAAATTGATACCCAACATGTCACGCTTCAAAATTGCGCCCGCTTGTGGAATGGCGTCAAACTTTTACCCTCAAGAATCTCCATAGGATAGATAGATGTTTAAAAAATTCTACAGGTTGCATGTTTTGTGTTACAAAGGAGGTCTAGTGCTAGAATTATTGCTCTCGCTCTACCGATCGTGGCGATACCTCACATGTGTGGTTTGACCACCGTTTACATATGCGGGCGCTACTCGCGTATGTGTTCGCTTCTGTGCGCGAGCTTGTTGGGACGGGGCTCTATTTTTTCACTTTTTTTTTTTTTTTTTTTTTTTTAAAAAGGGTCACTTTTATCCCTATTACAAGGAATGTAAGCATCCCTTGTAATAGAAACCAGGACCTCTTAAATATGAGATCTGGGGTCAAAAAGTCCTCAGATCTCATATTTGGACTACAATGCAAAAAAAAAAAAAAAAAAATTTGTCATTTGAAAAAACAGAAAAATGTGCATTTAAGAGGTATGGGCGGAAGTGACGTTTTGACGTCGCTTCCGCCCTCCTATGGTATGGAGACAGGTGGGGGTCATCTTAGCCTCATCTCCACATCTCCATACCACAGACGTGAAAGGACCTGATCGCCTCCGCTGTTACCGACGGCTCCGGTAAGCGGCGGAGGGCACGGGAGGGGGGTGGCACCTCTCCTGCCGCCAAAAACGGTGATCTTACGGTGAATCTGCCACAGAGACCACCATTATCGTAAACAGAACCGCCGGCTCTAAAGATGGGTACCTCGGTTGTGCAGCAGCTGCTGCCGTTACCGAGATATCCATCTTCAAACTTCTGACGTATATGTACACGAGCTGGTCGGTAAGTGGTTAATACAGAGGAGACCCACTGACAGCTGAAAGAACCAAGCCCAAAAGTATCGGTTTCAGGTATCGGTGCATTTGCACGAGTACCGATACTAGTGCAAATACTCTGTATCGGTACATCCCTACTGGGGACCTTGGTTACATTTTTAGTTTAATAACATCCTGTGTTTTCAGGGTGTGAGAGGGTACAGAAATGAAGAAATACCCTTGATGGGGACACCGACTTAAAACCGTCATGCCAAACTGGTGTTTCCTGGGCCTCTGGTCAGCTGCCGCTGCGCTTAGTAAAACGTTTCGCCCAGGCACCATTATAAAAACCTTTTCTTTTAGCCCTTCCGGCACAGAATCTTACATTCCCAGCCGTTCTCCATTGATCTTGCTGGGTTGCTCATTGTACACCTCCATTCACCAAATATCTTGCTTTCTTTTCACAAAGCGCACGACTTTCTGTGACTGGAGGAGGGGACATTGTAACATGCATTCCCCCACCTCCTCCATTTCCATACTGTGAAAAGAATGCAAGATGTTTTGTGAAGGGAGGAGTTGTACGGCGAGTGACCCTCTATGATGAATATAGTAGAGCCAGTATGTCAGCGCTTACAGTGTTGTACAGCGAGTGATGAATATCGTAGAGCCTGTGTGTCAGCGGGTTACAGTGGTGTCTGGTGCTGAATGAAAGTGGGAAAGTACGTTTTCCCACCCATCATCATTACAGGTAATTTTTTTTTTTTTTTTTTTTCATGGCAAGTAACAAAAAAAAACAAAACTTTTTTACCCAGAGTTTATTGTTGAACAGAATTTTGAATTGTTATCCTGTTATGCCCATTTTTTTATCGGGTTGTTCTGCATCTTTCCAGATGGCTGCCTAGCACATTCTTAATTCGCTATGAAATTCTGATGAGTGCTGAGCATGTCATCCTTTGCTTTATTCTGTTCCTCTTCTTTTTGTTTTCTTTGCAGCAGCTCCGGACTCGATTGGAATTGTACAGCACGTTGCTGAGTTTGTTATCTAGTAATGTTTTATGTCATGTGAGAGAATAGTACTTAGAGCTATCTTGTTCTATGAGCCCATTTCAGCACGCAGGGAGTTGTTTTAAACACTTCCAGTCTGTCGGCCCAGCTCAATTACACAGTATGAAATAGCTTTCTCTTGTGTGAGATAAAGAGAACAGCATTTGATGAGTTGCTGCACTTTAGTAGCTTTTTTTTTTTTTGCATTGTAAAAGCTCTTAAGCAGATTATTTTGCTCAGCCTTGGTTTAGTTGGAATACTTTAAGCACTTACGCCATTTCCATGCTTCCTTAGCAAGAGTTTATGGCACACAACAAAAAAAAGATCTTTTTGCTCCATCAATTTCAGTATATTTTGATTTCTGATTATCAAGTGATATTAAACCCTCAGTTTTGTAAGCACTTTCAGCAGTGGATTTAATCGCTTACTTAGTATACAACTTTTTTTTATCTTTTAATCTTTGCTTATGTTCCAGTTTAAAGCGGAGTTCCACCCTCCAAAAAAGTTTATTTATTTATTTTAAATCAGCAGCTACAAACACTGTTAATTAACACTTTAATAAGGACACTTACCTGTCCAGGGAGCCCGCAATGTCGACTTCCCTCCCCCCCCCCCCCCCACGAGGCCGATCCGTCAATCGGGTGCAGGCACCGTCCTTGTAACTAAGGATAACCGGCAGTGGAGCCTTAAGGGCTTCACAGCTGGTTTCCTAATGAGCATGTACGAGTCGTGCAGTGCTTTCTGAATGGCCCTATTGTCTTCTGGGACACACACAGGTCCCAGAAGTCAGTGGGAGGAGAAGGAGGAGGGCTCGCTGCAGAAGAGGAAATAACGCACTGCGCCACGGCCGAGCTAGGACGGAAGTACACTATGTGCTTCAAAAAAGGTAAGAAAGAGAAAATTAAAAAAATAGTTATCCAAAAACAAGGGGTGGTCTTTACTTTAAGACCAAGTTGTAAAAGTGGCTGGAACTCAGCTTTAAGCTGGTGCCATGACCGCTGCCCCAGATTTCCTTTCTTTTTCAGCATCCTGTAGAACCACCCTTGCATGCATGGACTAGAGTTGTGTCTCTCTACACACTGCACATCAATAGAAACACACAGCCCCATAGTCTAGAACAGTAGTCTCCAAACTGTGGCCCTTATCTGGCCCTTGTGGCACTATTCCTCCCACTTAAATGAAGCACTATTCCACTCACTGACACCAACAATGGGGCAATCACTTCTGCATGAATACCAGCAGTGGGGCACTATTCGTCCCACTGACGCCAATGATGGGGCACTATTCGTCCCACTGACACCAATGATGGGGCACTATTCCTCCCTCTGACACCAATGATGGGGTACTGTTCCTCCCAATGACAGGTGCACTATTCCTCCCACTGACACCAATGATGGTGTACTAGCCCTAATGCTTTGATGATCCTGAATGATCAGATGCCTGCCGAAGGGGCCCTGCATGACTCGGAAACATTGCACTACCTGTTCTGTGATGTCATCATGCTTCAATAAAAAATCATTTGGACACTACCTGTCGATCCGTGGTGTGCTGGCAAATATCCTCTTTGTGGCTTTCTGATTGTTTCTAGCTGGTGGTTGCTGCAGCACCCAAATCTTCTAGAGCTTTATCCAGAAATGTCTGCGATGGCAATATGGAGTATTACTAGTCCTCCTGCTGACACGAATTATGGGGCACTATTCCTCCCACTGACACCAATGATGGGGTGGTAATGTTGAATGCTTTGCAGGTGCTTCGGCGCTTTTCAGGCGCATTTAAACCTTTCTTCGGCCGCTAGCGGGGGTTAAAAGCACCCCGCTGGGGGCCGAAAAGCGCAGCTAAAATGACGGTAAAACGCTGATAAAACTAGCGGCGCTTTATCGCTAATGCGCAGCGGCGTAAGTGGTCTATGGGAGCAGGAGCCAGCAGCATTGAAAGTTGTCAACTTCAAGTCCTGGGGTAAGAGTTTTAAAAATAGTTTACTGGGGAATGTTTATTTTATTGTACTCAATGTCTTAAAACAAAAAGGTGATGAGGGTTTATTACTACTTTACACAGTTCATGTTCATGAAAAATATACATAAATGTCCTCATATGTTTTTTTATTATTTTTTGTGTGTTTTTAGCCACTTAAAATACAGACCTTGAAGGGTTAAAACTTGAGGTGTTTTGCTCCTTGTATCCCTATTGGGGGGATTTCACACACTTCCTACCTAGGAAAACTCAATAGAAAGTGAGAGGAAGTCTCGCTTACACAAGGGATTATCTTCCCTTTCAGAGTTGTCAACGGCACAGGGTAATCTACTGAAAGATATCCCCCTACTTCTAACAACTGAAAAATGTTCATTTCCCTTACAGTCTGTCCCAGTTACAGTGGTCCTACCACACAACCTGTCTTGCCTTCTGGTTGACATTTTAGGAATAATATTCTTTAGTCCTTTGTGTTTTGTTTGATGGGTCGTCCTGTTCTCTGCATCTAGAGCAGTGGTTCTCAACCTGGGGTCAGGGGCCCCCTCGAATCCTGGGCTGTTCCTGAAGCCCGCACTGCTCCCCCAACCTTTTTCGCGGCAGCACAGCAGGGCTGTTCCTGGAGCTTTTGGCCGCCCAGCTGGGCTGTTCCTGGAGCCCGTGGCTGCCCACTCAGCCTCTTCGCAGCCACCCATTCAGTTCACGGCATGGCTGGGGGGCAGAGACTAGAGGTCAGCTGACTGGTGAGGAATGTGAAGTGAGAGGATCTGGAGGAGACTCTATCTCCTGATTTCGTCATAGGTGTCACTGCTACGAGACACCACGAAGTCGGAGACACAGTGAGTAACACTACCTATGATTATAGTTGTCATTAAAAGTCCCCACTACAGTTCTCAGATCAGCAGATGACCTCGACCAAGAGCACCCAAGTTGGCTGATCAGAACTCCCCCCATCATTGCCACTCATCCCAACTTCCTGCCACCAAGGAGTAAGAGAAGGAATAAAAATAGAGAATACATGGAAGGGAGAGGAAAAGAGGGGGAGGAACAAAGAAAAAGGGAGAGAAAGAATAAGAGAAAGAACAAGAAAGACAGCTAGAGAGAGGGGTGGTAAGAAAAATGAAGAAATTAGGATAGAGAGGGATAAAAGAGAAAGAGAAAGAGTGGTACATCCCAAAATGTACCATAAGGGGTTTTAATACTGTGCGAGTGGAAGGGACTTGGGGAGCGCTAAATGTCCGTGGGTTAGGGACGCAAATTACTCTTGCCTTGCCTTGGGTGCTGAGAACCCACGCTACAAAAATAATTTTACTGTTAGGGGTCCCCACAACTTGGAAAATTTTATCAAGGGGTCATGGCACTAGCAAGGTTGAGAACCACTGATCTAGAGCCATGCTTTGACTTTGCTGACTAGAATTTGTTTATATCGGTGTTGCTATTCAAATAGGCTATTTGGTCGTTTTGTTGTTGAGTAAACATTGTGGTTGAACTCCAGTTTGCAATTTCTATGAGCCTCCTGCTTCCTCCCTGTTTGAATTGCAGTGAAATACACTATATTACCAAAAGTATTGGGACACCTGCCTTTACACGCACATGAACTTTTTTTTTTTTTTAAATCATAAAAGGTTTTATTGCTCATATGAAAAAACATATAGTACATTACATTGATATTTGCACCGTAATCAGCATTTCTTTTTCCCACATAGTAACATATCCATCGATAAGGTGTCATAGTTTGCATTTTGGATCTTTCAGCATTCGGACTCTATGTCCCATCTAATCAAGTCGAAAACATATTCTCCATTGTCCCATACCCTCCTCCTCCATTCTCCAATACGCACTCTTGGCGTCTATCTATCGTATCTTTAAACACCTCTTAGCAACCTCATCTGTACCAATTCCATGGGACTTATACCTGGCACATCCAACCATGGGTCCCACAATCTGTCAAACTTTCCAGGACTGCCCCTGTGCTGGTAAATATATTTTTCCATTATAAGCGTTTTTCCCATATTTAGTATCCATGTTTTGCTATTAGGTGGCGTAGCAGACTTCCATCCCATCAGTATTACCTTTCTAGCCTGGAATAGCGCCCGTGCAAAAGCGACTCTCGTCACCTCCTCCGTAATCACCCCCTCCAGAACTCCCAGTAAGCAACATAATGGATCTAATGGGACAGTGACCTGGAACACCTGGTTTAGCGTAGCCAGGACCTCTGTCCAATACCTATGGAGTTTGGGGCAGCGCCAGAGGAGGTGAATCAAGTCCCCAGACGCCGCCCTGCACCTGCCACACAATGAGTCAGGCGCCTTGCCCATTCTGTACAACTTTACAGGAGTATAATGTACTCTCAACAAGATGTAAAGTTGGGATACCCTCTGTGCCACGTTTAGTGAGCAGGAATTAACTGCTTGCAGAGCTTCTTCCCATACCTCCCCCGATAGGGGGCCTAAGTCCGCCTCCCACTGAGCAGCCGCCTTTCTGGGATACCCCTCTAACATTGACGCTAATAACATGTTATAGCATTGTGAAATCATGCCCTTAGTCTCCAACGCCTCCTGCATTATATGAAAAACCGGTGTGGGGGATTGGGACCAGTCAGTTGCATCCCCTTGTGCTTTAATTGCATGCTTCAGTTGTAGATAGTAAAACAGCATACTGGCAGGCAGTGAGTATTTATCTTGTAGATCTTTAAACGATAATAATGTTCCGTTACTGAAAATCTGGTGCAAATGTGTGATACCCTTGCAGCGCCATCTTTGCCCCTGTTGGATCTTAGCCAGCTCAACATGTTTTATTTTCCCATATCGGGCTATACTTAGTAAAGCCCAAAACGTTTTGTAGTTGTTTAGCTTTGTTCCATACTTTCTGCAACAGTGTATATGTGGGCATTTGTTTATTGGGTTTTTGGAAAAGGTGGGCCTCCAATCCCTCGGGTATTGACTCCGCCCCTGTGCCCACCAGCATAAGCTTAGCCGACGAGCCCAGTGGCAGAGGAGCCATGGCACCTATCAGTTGCTGCAGCTGCGCCGCTAGATAGTATATCCATGGGTTGGGTAGGGCTAGGCCTCCCCCCTCCTTAGAGCGCTGCAGCTGTTCCAACTTGATTCTGGGGGGTTTGGTATGCCACAGCAACAGCCGGAATAAGGAGTTAACCACTCTGAATATCTTCAGCGTGACAACTACAGGCGTGTTATGTAGCATGTATAGAAATTGTGGCATCAGAATCATTTTTATGAGATTCACTTTTCCTGCCAGGGACATCCTAAGTTTATTCCAAACATTTATCTTATCTCTAAACCGCGACAACAGGGGGTAGACATTTAGACTACAAAAGTCTGTAAGTGTAGGCGAGATGTGTATACCCAAATATTTAAATGTAGAAACCACCGGTATCTGGGTCGGGGGTCTCATATTGGTCATCGGGGAACCGTCTATAAACATTAAGGCAGATTTAGTCCAGTTGATAGTGAGGCCTGAATAACGGCCGAATTCAGTTATAAGTGACATTGCCTGTTCCAGGGATCCCTCTGCGTCTTCTAAAAACAAAAGCATGTCATCGGCGTAGAGCATGATTTTTTCATGCAATTCACCATATTGGAAACCTCTAATCTGTGGGCAATCTCTCAGTAATTTAATGTCGCTCTGAAGGAGCGATATAGGCCTATAGGAGCCCGGGTCTAAGGGGTCCTTACCCATTTTCAACAATAATATAATGTTAGCTCTAGTCATAGTGGTTGGTAGCCTTCCCAATTTAAAGGATGCATTTAATACTTCGAGCAGTTTAGGTAGGATTATTTCGCCATATTGGGTGTATACCTCCATGGGGAGCCCGTCGTCCCCGGGGGCCTTGCATGTAGGAAAGGAGGCAGCCGCCTCCTTCAGTTCGTCCAGCGAAATTGGTGCCTCCAGCTCCCCCCTAGCCTGGTGGGTCAGAGCTGGAAGCGTTATAGTGCCCATGTATGTCTGCAGTTCTTCGTCTGTATAGTTGTCACACGGTTTATATAACTCTGCGTAGAAAGATGCTAGCTCCTCTATAATTTTCTCCGGATCATTCACCAGACGTCCCGAGGAGCTACGTATCGCTCCTATAGCAGGGGACGACTGTTGAGATCTGGCTATCCTAGCCAACAGTCTACCAGTTTTTTCACCCTCTTCGTAAAAAGCTTGTTTAGTAAAAAACCGTTTACGTTCCGCGGCGGAGGATCTCAACCGATCCAGGGACTCCTGGGCCGATATCCATGCCTCCCTCGCGGATTCTGATGAGTCTAAAATAAAAGCGAGCTCCAATTGCTTTACCCGGTCTTCCACCTGTATCAGTACGGCTGCGGAATTGTGTTTTACGTCAGCAATTTCAGCTATAAATGTGCCTCTCAGGCATGCTTTAAAGGCATCCCATCTTACTAATAAATCAGTTTGTCTCCGGTTGTCTAGAAAGTACTGTTCTATCTGTTTCGCTACTCTGTCGTGTGAGGTGAAAAGCTTTAGCCAAAAAGCGTTCAGCTTCCACGGTGCTCTAGGCAGTGTGGTCGCCGGTCTAGTAACAAGATAAGCGACTAGGGGAGAGTGGTCAGAGACCCCCCGGGGTAAATATTCTACCTTGTGTATAATACTTAAGAGTTGGGGGGACCCCACACACAGGTCAATACGGGAAAGTGACCCATGGGTTTTGGAGAAGCAGGAAAATTGTTTTGTGTTAGGGTATTTAGCTCTCCATAAGTCAATCCAACCCACCTCTATCAGTAGTCTGCTCAGAATAGTGCCCCTGTTTCCCGAGGGTGGCCGTGCCGGGGGGTGCCTGTCTAGTCTGGGATCCAAGTAGCCATTAAAGTCACCCATGATCATTATTGGGACATCAGGTTTGTCAACCAGGTAAGTCAAGAGGAGCTGTAGAATTTCCCTGGAGAACGGAGGAGGTACGTACACAAACACCAATATCAATGTCAAGGTATACAACCTGCAATGTAAAAACACAAATCTACCCGTGGAATCAATCACAGCGTCTAATTCCTGGTAGGCCAAGGATTTATGTACCAAAACACTCACCCCGCGAGAGAATGCAGTGTGAGTGGAATGGTAGGCCTTGCCCACCCAGGAATACTGCAGAAAACTGACTGTTTCCTTCGTTAGGTGAGTCTCCTGGAGGCCCACTATTGCTGGGTGAAATTTTCTCAGGCATGTGCTTATCATGGTACGTTTCAAGGGATCAAGGACACCTCGGACGTTCCATGTCACAACTGGGGTGTTTGCCATGATTGGTATTGTAGAATGAAAAGTCCTCGGTGAGCCTGTTTATTCGCCTCATCTTCTAGCCGTAAAGTATCAATGCATGTCTCGATGACCCAAACTGTCCCGGTACAGCATTCAGCGTTGTTTCGCAATGACGATCCGAGGCATCTGTGGAAGAAAGTGCGTGGTGTCTTCATATGCAAAAGTGTCCCTCCCGTCTGTAGCAGTGTGCTCCACGGTGTAGATCTCGTTCTGTGGGTGTGAGCAATTTTCCCACAGTGGTCAGGGGGAGATTCCCCTGTTCCGACTGTGCACCTTGAGTTGTGCTTCAAACTGGTGCCAACCGGGCACATTTTAACTGGCCCCTGCAACTGGGCCAAAACTTGAGTGTTCAAAAAGAAAGGGTTTCCTGTGGGTACAACTGTCCCACCTTGGCTTTTGACTTTTTTCTTGGTATTTTTCTTATAAACAAAGCTCTTGTCTCGCGTTAACTTTATAGATTATTGATATTGTCCCGCAAAATATGTTGTAGACTATAAAACGTCTAATAATGACTGACCAACTTCCCAGCTTCGCATAGTGTCATTCACTCTCCCATATCAGCCTCTCTCCTCCTCCTTAGATCCTGCTCGTTGCGGTCCAACCAGGCGGATGCTTCAGCTGCAGATTCAAAGAATGTGGACTGACCTCTTGCCGTAATACGTAACTTAGCCGGGTATAACATGGCGTAAGCGACTTGGATCTTCTGCAATCTTTTCTTTACTTCTGCAAACTTGGCCCTTTTGCGCTGTACCTCTGACGAGAAGTCAGGGTAAAAGGAAATTTTAGTTCCATTATAGTGCACTGCTCCTTTCTCCCTGGCCAATCGAAGTATTATTTCTCTGTCCTTATAGTTCAGGAGTCTGGCCAGCATTGATCTAGGTGGATTGCCTGGGGGGAGGCGTCTCAATGGTGTACGGTGAGCTCGCTCCACCGCAAAAAGCGCGGTAAAAACATCTTTGCCGAATATGTCTTGTAACCACATTTCTGTAAATGCTGTGGGGTCCCTCCCCTCCACCTTCTCTGGGAGCCCCACTATGCGTACATTATTCCTCCTGAGACGGTTCTCGATGTCGTCATTTTTGGCATTGGCCTGAGCCACTTGCTGTAATGCACTTCTAGTATCTCTAGTGAGGGGGGGTAGTACATCCTCCACCTCGCTGATCCTTCCCTCCACTGCTGTGGTCCTCTCCCTGATCTTTTGAATGTCATGGCGCAATAGTGAAACAGTCTCAGTGAGGCTCCCAAATTGTACTTTCAGTCCGTTTACAGACGCTGTGCAGCTCTGTACCGCCCGCAAAATATCACTTAACGTGGGCTGCTGTCCCTCATCTTGCATGGGGTCTGAGCCGTCTGTATTAAGGATCAGGGAGCCCTCTAATGGCAGCGTATCATCCAGCGCCATGGCGCCTTCATGTCCCTCAGTGTCCATTGCCAATGACTGCTGATTCAGGGGGGAAGCACCATTCTGTCCCTGCATCTTTTGGGCATAATATACCATGTCCCTGGGCTGCTCTTTCCCCCACTGTTTGCCAGACTTTGCTGTCTTACCGCTCGGTTCCTGTGTCCTGTCTGTGCTGCGGGCCGCACGCTGTGTTAAAGGAGAGCCGGCGCCATCTTGGCCTTCCATGGCCGCCGCTGCTGCTGCTTCTTTCTCCCCTTTTCTGGTCATTCTGGACCTCCGGCACCTTTCGGGAATGTTGTGATGTGTCCTGCAGGGTCGCGGTGTACTGATGGGTCAGTTCTGAGTTCGGATCGGTGGCGGGTTCAGGATATTAAAAGGATCAGTGGCGGGAACTCCGTGCAGTGCGTCCGCTCACATGCCCGTCCAGGCCACGCCCCCACGCACATGAACTTTAATGGCATCCTAGTCCATAGGGTTCAATATTGAGTTGGCCCACCCTTTGCAGCTATAACAGCTTCAACTTTTCTGGGAAGGCTGTCCACAATGTTTAGAAGTGTGTCTATGGGAATGTTTAACCATTCTTCCAGAAGTGCATTTGTGAGGTCAGGCACTGATGTGTCAGGGCAATGTGCAGGCCAGTAAAGTTCTTCCACCCCAAACTCGCTCATCCATGTCTCTATGGACCTTGCTTTTGTGCACTGGTCCAAATCACTTGGTGGAGGGGGGATTATGGTGTGGGGTTGTTTTTTCAGGGGTTGAGCTTGGCCCCTTAGTTTCAGTGAAGGGAACTCTTATAGGGCGTACACACGGTCGGACTTTGTTTCGGACATTCCGACAACAAAATCCTAGGATTTTTTCCGACGGATGTTGGCTCAAACTTGTTTTGTCTACACACGGTCGCACAAAGTTGTCGGAAAATCCGATCGTTCTAAACGCGGTGACGTAAAACACGTACGTCGGGACTATAAACGGGGCAGTGGCCAATAGCTTTCATCTCTTTATTTATTCTG
>JBBDGP010000929.1:4460000-4465000 GCA_037952835.1 Lithobates septentrionalis | reverse complement strand
ATCACAGGTGAGGATGGTTACCTTTTTAATAGCCATTCAAACCCCTTTGTGTCAACTTGTGTGCATGTTATCAGGCCAAAATCACCAGGGTATGTAAACTTTTGATCAGGGTCATTTGGGTAGTTTCTGTTGCCGTTATGATTTAAAAAGAGTAAACACAGTTGATTGATAATAAATGGCTTCAGCCAAACACTAACCATGAGTGAAAGAAACGTTTTTATATTATCATTCATGTTCTATGAAAAATGGCCAAGAAATCATAAATTCTGCCAGGGTATGTAAACTTATGAGCACAACTGTGTGTGTGTGTGTGTGTGTGTGTGTATGTACTGTATGTATGTATGTAACATTTTTTCCTCTAATTCTTTTTCTATCATGCTTTGTGCGCCTGCAAAGCATTAGAGGTTCAACCAATGGGGATTTCTTTTCAAGCTTTTCATAACCTTTATGGTTGTGTCAAACATTTGGGAATGAAATTGTCTTTTTTTTTTTGTAGGAAGATATTTTGTGCCACACACAAATCCAATACGTGGTACTGCAGTTATTGTCTTTAGAGCAGTTGCCGACTGGCATTTTAAAGCAGAACTAAACCCCTCAATTTTACAGTTTCCCAAAACTGTTTTATTCGAGGCATGCTGTCTGTGAATGATAGCTGTCAGCGTTGCTTGTGCTCTCAGCCAAACAGTCAAGCGGAAAAATGTCTGGCGTCCTTACTGATCACATGTGCAGTACCATTGTAACTGCTGGTGAAACAGATGCTAAGATGGCAGCTTCCTTGGCTGTAAAGAATTGGCCTGTTTAAAACTGCTTTCCAGCTTGTAGGTGTTCTTAATGGTTGCATTACTGGCAACCCATAATTACCTTCCCTTCGCGCCTTCATGTGAAGCTGGTAGGGCCAACATTAAAGGAGTTGTAAAGGCAGAAGGTTTTTTTATCTTAATGCATTCTATGCATTCTTTACATCATCTCCCAATTTAGAAAAATATTACTTATATTAATTTTCAACAATTGTGCAGTCATAAGCTCCATTGTTGTGCTACATAGAAATGAATAGGCATTTTTTCTTCTTTGTGTGATGACTAGAACTTACAATTTCATATAAAACAATGTTTTTTAAGATCAAACACTGTGGAAAAATATGAATTATTATTGTTATAATTGATTAGAGCTTAGCTGCTGACATATACAGTAGCATTGGCATAGATCTTGAGAATTCCTAAGGCAAGCTGTCAAATGCTATACCTTATACCAATGGTATAGCATTTGCCAGCTTGACTTGCGAATCTTCCCTTATTGGATTATCATAGCTAGTTGGACTACACCTAACTTGCCAATAAATGACCTCTGTATTGGGCAAAATGGACTTCCACTGGTGATTTATAGTACAGGTAACACTTAAAGTGGTTCTAAAGTCTCAGGCTCCATGCACACTAGCATTTTTCATAAGTTCAAAAAAACGCTGGATGAAAAATGCTGATAATGGCAATCTTGTGCCAGCTTCTAGTAGCTGTTAGGTGCATTTTAGTAGCATTTAAAAGCAGTTGGGAGCATTTAGCGTTTTTTTTTTTTTTTTTTTTTTCTGCTGGAAAAAACTCCAAAAAAAAAATAAATTTCTGCTCCTAGACTGTAAAGCTCAAAAAATGCTAATAGCCTAAAGTAGTGTGTATGGACACATAGGATACACTAGCTTCTAGGAGCTTAAAAAAACGCAAGTGTGCATGGAGCTTTACAGTTCTTTTTTTTTTTTTTTTTTACCCTAATGCATTCTCTGCATTAAGGTAAAAAACTTTTCTGTCCTACCTACCCACATCCCTAAATACTTACCGGGCTCCTGTCACCGCTCCAGTGCTGTCCTGGCTGTAGTACCGCTCCCTTTGCTTCCTGCTTTCACATTAGAAACGGAGTGTAATGGAGCCATGAGCTACTGTCAGTCAAACTCCTGTGAAGAGGGAGCTGGGGTGTGACTTACGAGCTCGGCAACGAGCATGCATGGGTGCCAGCAGGGAACTCCCAGAAGAGGAGGCAAGGGGACATCTCTGTACAATATCATTACACAAAGCCAAGTAAGTATGACCTCTTGGTTTAAAAAAAAAAATGAGCCTTTTAATAACAATACAAACAATAGTTATTTTTAATAAACAAAATATAGGTGTCTTGCGAGCCACAGATGGACTAATGCCTTTAAGGAGTAAACTATTTAAGCTGCAAGCACTGAACCACGTTTCATTGCGTGTAGATAGATAAAAAATAGTAAATGTGCCCGCGCTAGTATAGTGTCACATATAAAATATATAATATAAAAAATATTTTCACATATAAAACACATGTAATGTGATAAATAAAACCATACAGGTAAAATATAATGCAAATAACTATAAATGGTAAACCACCAAGTGCATATAAAGGTGCAATCGTGGTAGTAACTAATAAAAGTGCAACGTGCTAAAATATAAATATCAAAACACTTTCCAGTGACAAATGAGTGTATATCCCAATTAATAAATACAAATCACAAAAAACGTGAATAAATAGTGTCCATAAAATGAATAAACATCATGCTTCTTCTGATGGGTGTATAAATCACAACACATGAAAACTGTGCTCTCCCGTGACACCCCACATGTGCTTGCGCTCACCTTCAGTCCTGTGACACAGTAATTAAACGGTGTCAAAAGAAGCATTGGGGCCACTCCTAGGCTCACTCAGGATGCAATGATGCAAAGACACTCCTCCCAGGTGAAACTGCTAGGCTCACTCAGGATACAATGATGCAAAGACACTCCTCCCAGGTGAAACTGCTAGGCTCACTCAGGTTACAATGGTGAAAAAACACTCCTCTCAGGTAAAACCAAGATCCAAAATCATAGAAAAAACAAACAGAGGGACTCCATAGTGCAATATAGCCAGGACATTTATTAAAGAATAAGCCCTCCAAGAGGGTACTCACATTGGATGGGTGCTAGAGTGCACCAGACTGTACAGGTAAAATAATAAGCAGCTGATCGTATGGCGTGCGGTATGGCATGTGCAATCCTCCTCCTCTGCTGACGGCTCCGTCCTACCCCTCCCCGACGCGTATTCGGCACAGGGGTTTCGTGCCTTCCTCTGGGGGATAGCCATAACGCACGCCATACGATCAGCTGCTTATTATTTTACCTGTACAGTCTGGTGCACTCTAGCACCCATCCAATGTGAGTACCCTCTTGGAGGGCTTATTCTTTAATAAATGTCCTGGCTATATTGCACTATGGAGTCCCTCTGTTTGTTTTTTCTATGATTTTGGATCTTGGTTTTACCTGAGAGGAGTGTTTTTTCACCATTGTAACCTGAGTGAGCCTAGCAGTTTCACCTGGGAGGAGTGTCTTTGCATCATTGTATCCTGAGTGAGCCTAGGAGTGGCCCCAATGCTTATTTTGACACCGTTTAATTACTGTGTCACAGGACTGAAGGTGAGCGCAAGCACATGTGGGGTGTCACGGGAGAGCACAGTTTTCACGTGTTGTGATTTATACACCCATCAGAAGAAGCATGATGTTTATTCATTTTATGGACACTATTTATTCACGTTTTTTGTGATTTGTATTTATTAATTGGGATATACACTCATTTGTCACTGGAAAGTGTTTTGATATTTATATTTTAGCACGTTGCACTTTTATTAGTTACTACCACGATTGCACCTTTATATGCACTTGGTGGTTTACCATTTATAGTTATTTGCATTATATTTTACCTGTATGGTTTTATTTATCACATTACATGTGTTTTATATGTGAAAATATTTTTTATATTATATATTTTATATGTGACACTATACTAGCGCGGGCACATTTACTATTTTTTAGTTATTTTTAATAATTATTTTTAACCCATGATGATAGGGGTCTTGCATGGCTTTAAGTGTGTGTGTAGCCTAAGTCTGAGGCACCCTTTACAGAAGCTAATCACAGCAAAGAGAAGATCGTATCATTACAGTAGCTCGAGTGCCTTAAAAATCTTTTGCTCGTTCTTTGGGAAAAAAAAAAAAACATTTGCCGGAGGCCCCGTGGACTAAGATTTCAAATTTTCACTGCACCAATTTTATTTTGTCATTGCACAGCAACATATTCCCATAACTGTTCTCTTTGCTGTGTTGTTAAAGGGCATATGTATGTGTTTTCTACAAATTCTTTATTATGCTTGCTAACAAAAATGTAATCTAAAAAAAGTATATATATATATATTTTTTAAACAGGCTAATATAATATGTTTTGTGTCTGTTTGTAGGCCAGTATGTGGAGTTTAGTAATTTTTCACATCTTTCAGACTTGTTAAAAGTCTGTTTTTTAACAAAGCTCTAAAACACAATCTGAAATTTACACACAGACCCAAATATCTCAGAGACTCCCTTATTACACTCCTTGCTGTGAAGTTTCATAAAGACAAGGCCAACTACTGCTCTCTCTTTTAGATAGGCTGTAGTGCTCCTGGAATCCTTCTTCTTTCTTTTTTTTCCTTTTAGGAAATATTTATTGAAGAAAAAGACATATAAACAAAAAAGTTAAAATATAATTTGTCCTAAAGTTTCCCTTTTTAAAGAAGTCCTTAAATTGTGACCATTTCATTTTGGGTGAAAGGTCTGTGTAAAATATATACTTAATCTTTGGACCTCAGTGTGGGAATCTAGCACTGTAGTTTTCCCCTTAGTCTCCTCCCATTGCTGTACATAGTTTCTGCTGCTAGCAGCTACTGGAGTATTACTTTCAAGCAAGTTGTCAACATCTCCTTCAACAATAAAATGTACATAGGGCCACATATGGATTTTTAACAGACTGAGTTGGACTGTAAGCAGCCAGTGTTGGGTTTCTCTTTAGCAAAATCAGAATGTTCTGCAAAATTAATGTCATGGGTGCACCCTGTATTAAATGTTTATTTGTAAAATAAAGGTTGATTTTTTTTTACCAAAAAAAAAATTATATATATATATATATATATATATATATATATATATATTATATATA